>OX632363.1:32354169-32403005 GCA_951751655.1 Ophion costatus
AGAAAAACGGAGAGCGAGAGAGAGAGAGAGAGCTCTTGCACGAAGGGATATATAGACAAGAGAGACGAAGATGAAAGAAGAGGAATAAAAGAAGACGAATGAGAAGAAGAAGAAGAGCTGCTAGAGATGCTCGCTAGCATCGATTCGCTTGGCCTCTCCGATGCTTTGCTCCTCTTCTTCGCGTAGCTTCCAAGTGATGCTTCTCCTTGCGGTGGCCGATCGTTATCGGGTAGACTCTCTTACCCGAGGCTCCGTAGATTCATGCGGACGCGCTCTCGACTGTTCTCTCCTATCTATGTTCAGCTTCTGCGGCACGGAGAACGAGAGGCACACACACACACACACACACACACACACACACACACACACACACACAGGGAGAGAGAGAAAGAGAAAGAGAGAGAGAGACAGAAAGGGAGAGAGGTGGACAGTGGGAAAGAGATCCTTCCAGCTCTTTCTACCACTATTATACTCCGTCGTCTGATCCTCTCCCAGCTTTACCTACTTCGTTGCCATATTTCTCGCTCTTTTCCCTCGTAGCTCAACGTGAAGCGCAGCGAGGGAATATCCACGGCACCGCGCCACCAAGGGATAAAACGTTCGTCTCTTTCTCCCCGGTAGCATAGCTGCACGCACATTCTCCAGTTCACAGTCTTGATTCGCTTTCTTTCTTCCCTTGAATCAAGCATCTCTCTTTCCCACCCTAATAATAAACATTTATTTCTCTCCCTCCCTCCCTCTCTCTCTCTCTCTCTCTCTCTCTCTCTCTCTCTCTCTCTCTCTCTCTCTCTCTCTCTTTCTGTCTTTTCTGGGTGTAAACACTTCTCGCTCGGTCTCGCCATTTGCTTTGGGTAGGCACATGAGCGAAGAAAACAAAAAGATTGGAAGGGATCGTCAAGAAGGGTACGAAGAGATTGCTTGAATCTCTTTTAGCTTCGGAGGGATGATATTTAGAACCCGTTGCATCTATATATTGTTGGCTATCCGTTGGCTGTTTTGAGGACGATATGTCTTTACTGGAACGAACCGTTGATTTTGGAGACAGGAGAAGCCTCGAAGTTACCTTCGTATTAATATGGTTACATTTCTAGAGGTGATCTGGAGGTAATTGCGAAGACTTTGGGGGATCGGAAATGCTGAGTATGGGAACGATTGGCTAGTATGGGGACGCTTTACGAAGTTGAATGTCTTCAATTCCACCTTTCCCCATATACGTATATTTTGCCTCCACTGTGGGACAGCGGACATTTGTTTTCTTTTCAAATTGGTTTTATTTATTGGATAAATACTTGCGGCGTCGAGACGCTACCGCGGGTCCCTGCAGCTCGATGTTCGATTAAAGAGAGGGAGAAAGAGAGAGAGAGAGAGGTAGTTTCGGTGTATGGCTTCTCTCGCGAGGCGACGCGCGAGAAGGCGGCAAGGATCAGCTCTCTGTACTCTCTCTCTCTCTCTCTCTCTCTCTCTCTCTCTCTCTCTCTCTCTCTCTCTCTCTCTCTCTCTCTCTCTTGCCGATGGCAATTATACGCGCGCGCGAGAGCCATCCTCAGGGCTAGATTCAAGATCAGATAATCCCATCTGTCGGTGGTGCAAACGGAGGAAAAGAACGAGGGAGAGAGAGAGAGAGAGAGAGAGAGAGAGAGAGAGAGAGAGAGCGCAAACGATCCCGCGAACGATCCGCAATCCACGAAGATCTAACTCATTCTTCTTCCTCCTCTTCGTTTCATTCTCATTCCTTCTTTTTTTTTTCAAATTTTATTTCTTCCATTTAATACCGTCTTCTCTATTTTTCCTCTTTTTTCATTCCACCCTGGCTCTCGGTGTTCCACTGTTACGGGGTTTTCCCGTCACGGGAGTGTCACACGTAGGAAATCCACATTGGAATCCAAATGGATACCGCGCTATTTTCTGATAGAGGTGGTTTGAGATTTTTTGGAATTCTCAACTGGAAGTTGTTGGGTCTCCCAAAATAATGTCCTCTCGTGATCCCGTGAACAAATTGGTTGGAAAGTCCGAAGATACACACACGTATCTATAGGGCAGGGTTTCCCAACCTGGAGTCCGCAGACTCCTGGGAGAATGTCCCAAGGGGTCCATGAATAGAGCAACATGAATAGGGGTACAAGATTGACGAACGAGGTCCTAGGGGGTCCACCGTTGGGGGGTAGGGGGTCTAGAGGTCCGCCGTTAAAAAAGGTCGGGAAAGGCTGCTAGGGCATTGGTTTCCAAAGTGGGGGGGCACGCCCCCCAAGGCGGTCGTCACGATATACAGAGGAGGGGCGTTTTTTCACCTTAATGTCGATGAAAGTGCAAAGGGGAGGGTGCGGTCATCTCCAATTTCGCAGAAAGGGGGCGTTATAAAAAAAGTTTGAGAACCCCTGCTATAGGGAATTGTTAATCGCCTTTTTCTCGAAACGAATTTTCTCAATCTGGCCGGAATCATAACTGTAGGTGTAATTGTGCGATTTTCAGTTTGGAAAACCAAAATTTTCCGTAATTGCAGTAGCCATCGATGTAGGTAGGCAATACTTGTTATTATTGAACCACAGTATTTTATAAGTGGCTGTATATAAGTAGAAATTTCGCCCAAACTAAACTTTTTTGAGCACCCGCCATTTCGTGATTTTTTTTTCGAAAATCGGCCCCGTGCATCAAGAACTACATTTATATAGATTATAAGACTTTTTTATTTTTATTTTTCGGGGTCACCATTGTGAAATTATTTACTCGTCCGTTGGACCACATTTTGTACACGGAGGCTCTATTATACTTCGTTAACGTTGTCAATTTCAAACTTTCTTCAATGCCGATTTACGGGAATTAATAAGTTCACCGTATGCTTAATAATATATCTTTTTTCCAAATCTCATATAAATAATCCACCAGAAAAAAAATCGAAAAAAAAACTTTATTTCGGCCCATCACAGTGGTGTCTTCCCTTAAGACCCCACTGATTTCTATGTATATACCTGGTTATCGCATTGGATCCCTATAGTAAAACGTCACCCTTATACATTGGATTCTCATCGGGGTTTCCCATTGTAATGTACGAATCCAATTTGAATCCTAAAGGATTTTCTCATTAGCGAACAGAATCCGAAGGTATCCAATGCGATGACCCATTGAATCTCCACCAGGGCGTACGAACAATCATGGAAATCCAATTGCATCTCTACAACAATACATGGGGAGCGCAAATCAATATGAGAAACTCACGGAATCAACGGGCATATCTCGTATCGCCTTACTCAAGAAGAATATGAAAATTTGTGCACACCAATTTGGGTCTATTCGGGTTTATTCCCGTTCACGTCCCGAGTCGAAAACGGTTTCTAATTTGTCTAATTTATACCTGAAATATATGTCGCAAATTTGTACTCGGATAAGTGGAGTGGAATCAATTTTGATTGGGAAGAAGTAGTTTTTTTTGTCGTCTTTGCTTTCCAAAGCGGTCGATGTGGTGAATCATCGCTGTTCCTGGCGCCTGGATAAACACGCGCTACGTCCTACCTGTTGCCTTATTGAGGGACCCTCTTTCTTTCTCTCTCCCTCTTTCTCTTTCTCTCTCTCTCTCTCTCTCTCTCTCTCTCTCTCTCACTGGATGAGAAGTTGACGACGTCTGGTCCGTTCTTTCGAATCCTTCCCTCTCCACGGCTCTCTCTCACCGTCCCTGACTCTTGATACCTTTCTCCCTTGCTCTCAGAATCTCAATAACGTTTCCTCATCGTCTCGCTCTCTCCTCTCTTACTCCGCAGTCAGCAAATATAAATAGCGTATCTCGTGCGTGGACCCCGTACACGATCGTTCGAGACGGAACCCTGGGAGTGTGTCTGTATGTATGCGAATGTAACGCTGCTGGTCACGCGGGGCCGTTAATCGACGTATATGCCGTTTGCTCCGTGTCCCAAGGAGTGTGGCCACAAATGCGTGGTGTATACCACCCTGGGGACTACGCACACTTGCCACCAGTCTGATCTCTTTTGCCATATCTGCTCGAAGCCCTCATCGCGTCACCACTCTCGACTCTCAACTTTTTCTTGGCTCTCTCTCTCTCTCTCTCTCTCTCTCTCTCCCTCCCTCTCTTTCTCTCTTGGTCCTGTCTACCGTCGTATTTTACGATCAACAAAAAGCGTACGTCCTATAGCTGTAAGCGACACCTACTCGAACTGGCTCATTCGACCCAGAATCACAAATAGCCCAATGTCCGAATCAAAGCCTATTTGGGTTTAACTTCGCGCGCAAATCCGCGATCAATAGTGATACACGGCGGCGTAAAACTCTTTACGTTCGTCCATAAAACTCGCGACGTACAAGCGCCTGTCGACCAATGAAAATTCTCTAGAAAGTTTCACCTGATAGCGGACTTCGTGTCCGTTAGGAGTTTAGGAATTGCAGGCCGAAAGCGTGAGCATCTTGACAGACGTCTCGGAGATGAAAACTCCGCAAGTGGGGAGTTTAAGGGAACAGCTATATCTGTAGGATTTATCCGGGCTTATGTTCTTTTTTTTGCGGAATTGTGGGGCACGATGATGATACCCAATAGCAAGGCGAAGTTTAGCATCGAATGACTGTTGGAGGAAAAACGGCAGAGCACGAGAGGCACCGCCGATATTTATCTATCCATAAAGTGTGCTCGGATTTGACCCTTGTCGAATAAATACCTCAGGCTTCCTTCTAGGCCTATAATCCTCGGGGACCCTCCTACATTCGACGCGATGAGGGAACATCTTCCCGGAACTCCACGGGAGCTACTGAGGCACCTTCTTCAATGCCCTCGTCCACTTCCTACGTACAAACACTGTGGGTGACGAAAAAGTGTTTGCACACTTCGCTTTCTTTCGGTGCGTTTTCTGCGGATTTCCATTAACGTGTTTTTATTTGTATTCACATTAACATATATCATTTGTGTTGACGTTGCCATGCACTATCGATGTTGGAAATACGGCGTCGAATAAATCAATCTGCAAAAACGTCAGTCTTTTCTTCGAATAATTCTTCGAGTCGTTTTGCAAGAGCGATTCGTGCCAATACCTATTCACCTACTGTGTAAATAAATATTACTGACGTGAAACGGAGTATCTGTACGCTCGTTTTTGTCTTCAGATTGACATGGATCCAGTAGGCCCAGAAAACGATACTGAGACTATATCTGACATTTTTGAAAATGTTGTCTGTCTTTCTGTTTCAGCAAAGTTGGTGTAAAAACCGCCGAAACGTTTTTTTTCTAAGCCCTTGGTATGTGGAGATAAATCCGGATCAGTCAAGTAGAACCTGAGGAATGAGATCGTCCTTTTAAGAGGACAATGGCGGGGGATCCCCTTTAGCATCAATGTAAAGCAGTTTCATCAGCTATAATGCTGATGACTCAATTTTTGTTTTTCCCCATGATGTACTAGTCTACATGATAAAATAATAGTTGATTAATGAATGAAAAATAGTCAGTTAATCTATGTAATAAATTAATAGTTGATCAATTGATTAAAAATACTTAATTAGTATACATAATCATTAATCTGCATAGAATGTAGTATTTACTAATTTATATAAATAGAAAACGCTTCTTCATAATAATTATTACTCCAAAATCCATTCCCGACATACACGCGAGCGCAGTTGTAGGCGAAAGCTAGTACAGGCTGTCCTGTTATTAATGGATTATTCTGCAACTGTCGATTGGTCAGGTTATGTCCTACTCTATGCTGGAGTTTCAGTTTAGTAAAAGTGCCACGGTTTTCGAAATTTTGGGCTTTGTGTTATTGTTTGAAAAAAATCATCTGCTTTTGGTTTTTCGCATGTAATTTCTACTAATGATATGAATCGACCATAACCAATCAACTTTTTGAAGTAATTGGCATGATATGCGTGGTACTTTTTTCACACCGCAGGCTATCAAAGTCAGCTGTTCGAATTGATTTGTATGAAAATTCAGCATCTTTTTTCATCAAGTTTCCTCAACTTTTAAGGTTACAAAGAAGACTTTTCTAGGTAAAACAAACAACCAGGAGTATTTCAAAAAGAGGGTCAAAGAAAATGATCATTTGCAGAAAAGGCATGCGAAAAACCAAAAGCAGATGACTTTAATCTCGAAAACCGCGGGACTTTTCTTAATCTGAAATTCTAGCATCTAGTAGGTCATGACCTGACCTCTCGGCAGTTGCAGGATTATCCATTCATAACGGAGCACCCTGTATATAGATAAAATATCTGTACATAATCTTGTCAAGCTCCGTTTTCAGTTGCATTCATTCCTGTTACGTATTAACGACCTCCGAGTGAATTTTTCTGACGTCAGTGAGGACTAAGCCCCCTAAGTCTTTCCTTTAATCGTATGCGATTATCATTATTATGGTTATTATTATCTTAATAGCGAAAATCATGAGGATGGCGTACGGTTTTCGCTCCGCCATATTCATTCGCCATTAAAGCATCTAAAGCATAAACATGTATTATCTACTCGGACGAAAAGATTGCCTGATTCGGTAGACGAAAGAGAGTTTTGGGCTACGCCCAGTTGTCAAATAAATTTCGGCCGGGCGAGGTCGTAAAATGATTTTGGCTTCGCAGGTCTCGGCGTGGCGCTTGCCAAAAGATTCAAGAACACGCAGAGTCTTGGAGATTCTCGTCCTAATGGCTCTCATATTGTATACACATATGTATACCAAGGGACTTTTGTTAGCTCGCGAGTGTACGGTCTTGGACATTAAGCGCTATTTAGTTTCGCAGTAAAAGTCATCCAGACAGCGTCGCGGGATATGCGCTAGGGGAAAGACGCGAATGACGTAGGCGTCTTTATATCGATGGGAAATTTCTTCGACAAGATGAAGAGAGAGAGAGAGAGAGAGAGAGAGAGAGAGAGAGAGAAAGGAGGAGATCTTATCCTTGAGTCCCACAGGGAACAGGCTTCGAGGATTCTAAGGAGCCCGGTGGAGAAACGAGCCAGAAAAAATCCAGAAATACACGAGAAAGAGCAAGAAAAAGAAAACGCTAATTCGTATCCTTGTCGGAGAATGGATGAACGGACGCGTGAGATGGCGAGTTTCCTGTGACTCTCAGATCATCATGATCCTCCGGGAGAAAGGAGGAGATGAAAAAAGGACGTTCGTCACGCGTTTGCCGAGGCAGGACCCTCCGCGGGTGCTCCCCATCGGCGGCGCCGCCCGTTTTTTGCCCTCGCAACGTTTTTTTTTGTCCAAAAATAAAAATGATCCGAGCGCTCTTTGTCTTTTCAACCCCGTCCGGAAGAGGTAAAGATCGAGCGGTGAATGACGCGACCAAGTGTGACGATGCGCGAATCATCTTCATCGGAATGCATCAACTCTAGAATGGATCAATTTCAGTAATTAAGATTAGTCCCTGGGAGATAGTGATTGGTTCCTGGGGGTGGTGATTAGTCCCTGGAAGGTGGTGATTAGCACCTAGGAAGTGGTGATTAGTCCGTAGGAGATGGTGAAAGAATGTCAATGATCCTTCAGCCAATCACATTCCTCTGGTGAGGTGCTGTTGGGCCCCTAGGAGGTGGGGATTAGTCCCTAGGAAGAGGTGATTAGTCCCTAGGAGGTGGTGATTAGGCCGGGGGAGGTGGTAATTAGGTCCAGGGAGGTGGCGATTAGTCCCTAGGAGGCGGTGATCAGTCCCTAGGGAGAGAATTCCAACGATTCTTCAACTAATCACATTTCTCTGGTGAGGTGGTAATTAGTCCGTAGGAAGTGGTGATTAGTACCCGGGAGTTGGCGATTAATCCCTAGGGGGGTGTGATTAGTCCCTAGGAAGTGGTGATTAGTACCCGGGCGGTGGCGATTAATCCCTGGGGGGGGGGGGGGGGGGGTGTGATTAGCCCCTAGGAGGTGGCGATTAGTCCCTAGGGAGAGAATCACGATGATTCTTCAGCTAATGACATTCCTCTGGTGAGGTGGTCCCTAGGAGGTGGCGATTAGTTCCTAGGAGGTGGCGATTAGTTCCTAGGAGGTGTTGATTAGCCCCTAGGACGTGTCGATTAGCCCCTAAGAGGTGGTGATTAGTCTCTAGGGGGTATTGATTAGCCCCTGGGAGAAGTTGATGAGCCCTTAGAAGGTCGCGATTAGTTCCTAGGAGGTGATGATTACTGCGCAGGGAGAGAATTCCAACGATTCTACAGCCAATGACATTCCTCTGTTTAAAAGCAGCGAATGGATGGAAAATCGGAAAACAAAGAAGACGCCGGATAAGGAGAAGGTGAAGAAGGTGCAGAGGCGTATCGGGTGTCTAGGTCAGCCTTGCACACACATGCACACAAGCCACACAGCACAAATATATCGAGCCAGGCTTATTGGGAGCCGCTCGGATATCTCAGGACTCCTTGAGCTCTCTGTATATAAATAAACATATATCCTCGAGACGACCTCGAGGAACGTCCACCAGATAAATCCATTTGAACTCCCCGAGAGCTCTGTGCCTTCCGAGCGCCGCCTATACATCTGTATACCTACAAACATATATACGGAAAGATTGGGAGCGTCTCGAGGGTTGTTTTTCGCGGCCCAGCACGACGGAGGAGCGAACAGCCAACGGAGACTGGGGACGGGAGGGCATGTCGCGAGGAAGGCACGACGAGGTCGCAAGGCGCAGCAGACACCACACTGCATATCTGAAGTGTTTAATTTCAACAGAGCTGTGGGCATTATTTGCTTTTAGTGATTTTTTCTCTAGGGGAGAAAAAGTTGAAGTGCATATTTATATTGTACGTTGGAAGAGAATAAACTAATTGAATAACCGTGCATAATAAATTGAGGTTAAAATAATTTGGTCATCAAAAAATATCCATTATACATTCAGATATATCATTTGGAAACGTCTCACCGTATACACAAAGTTGTGAAAATATAATCGACAAATCGGTACGCTTCAAAACGCAAAGATTCCATTTTTTCGAAAAAAATGCCACATGTGGTAAAAAAAACTTAATTTTTTTTTAACATTTAGGGCTATTTTTTAGACAACAAGGTTAGAAAGATTTATACCAAATTTCATCAGAATCGGTCGATTAGTTTTCTAGCTATACGTCAGGTCTTAAGAGGTATCACGCCTCTTAATACATGATCAGTTAATACTATTTAATACATACTTAATACTGATATATTTAGATATCGTATAATTTAATAAGTAAATTAGTAATTCACTAAATAAATAAATATGGATATATATATATATGTGTGTGTGAGTGTGTATTTATTTATTCACTCATTTAATTATCCGATATCTAAATATATAATTCTGTATATGACATTAATATTGATCTTGTGTTATAATATACAAAGTAACATTAATAATAATATCATTCTTCTGGGTCGACCGTAGCAAGCCCAAATTTGTTCAATCCTGAGATTCAATAAAACCAAAATGACGAATCGGTGAGTGGCAGTTTCGTGACTTCGTAGAACAAAACAAATAGTCCATCACACTCCGATATTTTAAGCTTCTCGAAGCTGCTGATCCGGGATTCGATGCATTGCATATCTGTATGCGATTACTTGCACGATAGCCACGATAAATACATCGCAGAATATAGCCGAATTTACTCTTACACGCGTGAGTATTATTCTTTGAGTACACAAAAACAAGAAGGACAATGAGAAGAAAATAGGTGGAAACCAATAAGTCGCAGGGGAAAGAAGAGAAGCAGGAAGAGGCGGAAGACAGATATATATATATATATGAAGAAAAAAAAATGAAAAATGGGAGACCTTCGCACGTCCCACGCGCGTAAAACATGCTCGTTCACCGCCGCAACAACGACGACGAAGACGACGACAAGACACAGAGCAAGCTGCGGAGCTGCGCACCTTGTAGCTCCTCATTGGAAAGCACGCTCTCATGCAGAAGCATCAACGGAGAGCTTGCCGCTGCTGCTCCATCTATACCCGGGAAATACACCTATATAGGTGCAATAACACGAGACATGTCGCAACCCCAACGCGACGAAGAGCGGCCTAACATCCATAGCTTTAACCCGTTAGGATCACGCGCGTCATGCCCTTTTTCCAGTCGGGTTTCTATGTACACGTATATAAGTACTATATAGACTTTCTGCATATGTCTGTATACACATATCGAGCCAGGTGACTTTAAAGACGTTCGACTTTGAAGACCATAATGGCGTATTGGCTCTACACTCATTTATATGTGAACATCAATATCGTCAAAGCCACATTTAGATTAATGTAGGCATATTTATATTAATGAGCCTGCATAAGCTTGGGGCCCTGAATGCAGGTCCATTTACAATGTTTTTTTTTTCTGGTGGGAGTTTTACGATGACAAGGTTCGGATATCATACACAATTAATACGTAGCCTTGCCAAGCTTGAGTTTTTTTTTATTGACAAAAAGTTGATTAACAATGAAGTTGCTATTATTCAAGCAACGTGCTGTCGTTGCTGCATGACCAATCGGTGTAGGTGCTCGGTATACAGGTCCTATTCCCAATTGCGATGAATTTTTTTACGTTCGAATATGAGACACGAAGAATCTTTGTCGAATTTATTCTTGGTCCTACTTATTATGGCAAGATTAGAGCTGTCAAAACCCCTCACTTTTTAATATATCAAATTACGATATATGTATATTAAGGTCGCACAAATTGGAACTCTATTTTCTTTTCCTTTTTCTTCTTTAAAGAAAATCTTTCAAGAAAATCTACTTTAAATGAAATCTTCTTTAAAGAAAATATTCTTTCAAGAAAATCTTTAAAGAAAATCTACTTTCAAGAAAATCTTTAAAGAAAAAATATGTCACGAAAGTTGCGAGTGGTCAAAAATATTTAGAGGTTGCTCAAGCCTCCCAAAAATTGAACTTTTCATTAAAAACTCGATTTTTTTCGTTGACTTTTCACCCGTTTTGCGTGGCATCGATTAAGAGTTCAAAAGTGACGGATAAAATCCCACCTTAGCGTAAAAAGAGTACGCGGCATGTTCGTCAGTGGGGTCGATCAGTGGGGTATTCGCCAGTGGAGTCAAAATCAGTGGGGTAAACGTTCGTCTTTTTTTCTATTATTTGGCGTCAAGACGCTGCCGCGTCACTTGATAAGATATGAATGAGGTTCGATCGCAGTTCCCCCCTTTACAGCTGAGGCGCGTGCCCCAGTTGGCTTCGTTCAATTATAATTGTCTCAAATTGCCCAAGGAACACGGGCCAGAATGGGAACATTTTGGCGAGCTTGGTATCAGCGCAACTTGGGTAAATCGGGATTACGTCGCACACGTCTTCGATAGCTAGGATTATTTTGAGCTCTGGCGAGGGCCGATTGAAGAGGAAGTAAATGGCGAGAGTGAACATTATTTATTCCCGTGGACGCTTCAGCGCCAATGATACATAGAAGGGCGAAATTTACTTGGCTCTCGCAGTTTCGTGCAATCCCATTTCATCCTGGGACTACTTGACATAAAAAGTACTGCGGCTGGCACCTGCCGTTGAATGGCTCGAATGTCCGCTGGCGCTACCCGCTTCCTTCACTGGGCTATGAGCGTCGAGCCCGATTGCCTGGGACACACAGCGAACGACATGCAAGACCCAGGCGTCCGCTAGTCGATGCACAATAGCAATCATTTGATGTAACGTTAACTTGGCTTCATCGACAATTACCCGACAATTTTCCTGCATCTGTGGTGAGAAAAGAAAACGATGGTCTATCGGCGCGAAATGTCTTGTATGGAATTTACGAAAAATTCGAAATGGACTGAGGCGATTTGCTTGAAGTACTTGATCCTCACGCTTATATGTAACTTATTTGTTTTTTATTCTTATAAGGTAAAATATAGTAAAGAGTTATATGAAGTAAAAGTAAAATTTGAATGGAAAAAACTCCTTACTTCCCAACTTTTTACTTTATGTATACATTCTTTGCCATTATTAAGACTCAGGGTACACGAAGAAAACAGGGGACTCGAAGTTTACAATTAATACTATGCTCCTAAAAATAAATATCATTAAGGGGTTACCCCCACTTGCGTTTTTGAAAAAAACCGATTTTTTTGGCATTTTTTTTAAGTATAAGTATCTGAGAATATGTCCTGAAAATTTCAAGTCGATCCGAACAAAATTGACTGAGATATGAGCGTTGAAAGAGAAGAATCCGTTGTGTAAACGACCGGCTAATTGAAACTTTAAACGCGTTTTTCTCAAAATGGCATTTCTGAAGTCGGTGACCAAGATTACTCGAACACTAATGAACCGATCTTCTTGAAATTTTGCAGGCTTATTTAATACATAAAAATGTAGTCTTTAATCGTTCGATTTTTTTTTTTCATAAAAAAAATGGCCGTTTTATAGCCAAAAAACGGCCGTTTTTTTCGTTAAAATCGAACCATTAACTTTGACTGTCCGCCATTTTGTGAAAATGAATATTTTTTAAAATCCTTCGATTAAAGACTAGTTTATACTTATGTTTGACTAAATCCATCCGCATTTTTTTTTCAGATGATCCACTTCGCCGCAATGTTGGTCACCGCAAACCGTGTATATAAAAACATTATTTCATTGACGGCCATTTGCCACTAAACAATGTAATATTTTTCAATAAAAAAATTACTGAAAGTTCTTCAAGATGCGTTACTTAAGATGGTATATTGATCGTTTAAAAAAGTTTTGTAGTTTTCTTTAAAAAAATTCATGAAGAAGGCCTTTTTTTGCGCTACAAGTGGGGGTAACGCCTTAAATATCAAAAAGTATCGAATGGAAGATAAAAATTGTAATCATGGTATAGTAATAATGAAGAAATTGAAATTTCAACCTACGATATGGCACGTAAACTGATACAAATAACACATTTTATTCGGCATATTGTGATTTTTTGTAGTATTCACAAAATATTTTGCCCACGTGATTGGAACAATTAGTTTCCAGTATTCTACAAAACGTACTGTATAAGGAGTCATATTTTACTAATATCTTCGTAATATTTTTCACTATACGCCGAAGATTTATGGTATGCGTATAGTGAAATCTATACATACCCGAAGATTCATGCTATACGTATAGTAAAATCCATATGCAGGCATTATTTTTACTATACAGCATATAGGACTCGCGCCTATGCGAGAATAGTTTCAAATGTAATATGCACGCATCATCTTTACTATACAGCCTATAGGACTCGCGCCTATGCGAGAATAGTTGCAAATGTAATATTTGCACGCATCATTTTTATACTTACGGTGTGAGAATCATTTTTACACTTCTATAACGTGTCTTAGAATTCCGAACTGGCAGTAAACTGCTATACTTTTCTAGCACTGAATATTAGAATTCTGGCAACCAGTCTTAGAGTTTGAGGCCGTATTTTTCCCCGTGCATGATTTATCACTACTTTTGGCTGTTACGTGGTACTTTTTTTTATCAATCTCTGCAAATGACTGCGTTATGGCACGGTCTTCTGAACTTCATTTTCAAAACTGGCGTGACTTATAGCTAAAAAACTAGTCAACCGATTCTAATGAAATTTGGTATATGTCTTTCGATCCTTTTTGTCTAACATATGACGCTAAATGTTTTTGAAAATTTGAAAATAAAGTCTGTTTTATTGCAAAATGTAGCCACTTTTTTCGAAATTTCAATATATTTGTTTCAGAGCGTACTGTTTCAGCGATTTTCAAAATTTCTCACTCTTTCTTGGTTCATATACTGCGCACGAGTGTTAATGAAAGAACGATCTTCGTTGCTTTTTCAGATGAATCCCGCCGACTGGCAACATCCGCCGCGACCCGTTCAGACGACCGTGCCATTGTTGAAGATTGATAAAAATAAAGATACCTCCGCAATTGTTAAAACTTAATTTAAAAAAATACCATGTAACAGCCACAAGTAGTAACAAAACACACCCCAAATTTCAAAAACGGTGAAGAAAGCTTTCCTTTGAAAAAGAAGGAACGAAAATCCGTCGTTTTTTCCTCACTTAGAGGTATCTCCCCCCTGAACATGAAGTAAAAGTAGAGATCGGAGTAGTACGCACCAGTTTGATATCATCCTTCACTTCCTTCTCCGAGTAAAAACTTTCCGGCATATCGAACGGCGTAGAATAAATGTCGAGGGTGTTACTTTCTTCATCATCTAACCTATTCATGTACTCTGTGAAAAGTTTGTCCACGGCTTGACGTTGACTGATGGCCATGTTCAGGTCGGCTTTCGAGCACTCTATTGCGTGACTTTTCTCCGACGTCGTGAACTTTTTAAATAACTCGAAATTCTCAGCGCTGATGGTATCACTCTTGCGCAAAGGGATAAATGCGATATTTTTATCAGTCAAAAATTGTTTGTCGCCCACTCGGTCATTGTTCAAATATTTCTACCGATTCGAGCCCAATAAAAGCGGATATCCTACCTTAACGTTTAGCCACTCGCCGCGTCTTGGCTGGTATGGCATGTCCAATTTTATCTGTGAATATAAATTGTCCGTGGCCAATTGCGCGGAGCCCCAAGCATTTCGAACTTCGTCTTTCAAGGGCATTACTGCCTTTTCCACCAATTCTCGGACTGTGTCACTATCAAGTAGCTTGCCCGCAATCGTTGCCTTTGTTAAATGGAAATAAATATTTTATCATTTGTCGCTATCGTTCGTTTGCTTAAGCAATAAAAATAGACGTATTAAAAATTATAAAGATCATGGTAATTACTGTTGGGTAAATAAGACCAGCCGAAATGGAAATGTTTCATTATTGTAATATCAATAAGATCATTTACGAAAATATGATCACAATAGTATCAGCTATGATGCCGATGGTTGTTTCTCAATTGAATGAAATTGAATGATAAATCGTTCGTTGTTTTAACATCGCACATTGATCTCTTTGGTATTCGTTGCTTTTCAAAATTATTTTTCGCGTATCTATTTTTCTCGGCATTTTTTAACTCGATTCACTCGATCCAGTTGAATAATATTATCCTGTAGATACCGTGCTCACTTACCCTGGCAACTAGTACGAGGCAAAGAAGTTTGGTGATAATCGACATTTTTTTGCAATTCAGTGAAGGGTGAATGATTGTCGAGTTGCGTCCTTCGATGATTGTTATATCGATGGGACCTGGGCCCTATCCGTGTTTATGTCGTTCGGTTGTAATTTGTTGAAAATTGCAAGGAAAATGCGAGCTGAAATGAGACAAATTTAGCCACCACGAGACAACTCGAGTCATGAAAAATGATGCTACAAATGAATTATCAATGGAACAGAGACACGTATGTGTCCTTTAGGGGGTATCCCTCTCTGGAAACCTCAACAAAACGTTTTTTTCTAAATATTCTTATAGTGTGCACTTTCAAGATTTTTTTTAGATCTACTAGACTTTGATCTGAAAACTTTGAACGCGATTGTTTCGAAAACACATATATTAACACGGCGGGATTGACATCTTGAGTGACTTTCACACTATTGACTTGAATGTGCACAGTTAGCGTTCGAACAGTAGTCATTTTCGGTTCACGAACGCATTTTTTAAATGAATAAACCATTTGGTAATAACAATAACTTCAGCGTACTGTTTTTCAACAGAAAATTACGTTTTCTTTAGAGAAGCTATCAGTTTTCGTATTTTTCGAAATTTCGGAATGTGGATCGCGAACCCATAGCCAGTTGGATATATTTGAAGAAAACTTTTTTTGTTTTCGTTTCAGATTACATTTGAGCCTGGTAGAGATCCACTTTGAAAGATTTTTTTCCGGAAAAATTACAACGTAACCACAAACATGTGTACAACATGCTGGGAAAAAAATTAATTTATGCTAACCAATGTGTTACTAGAAAAAAATGCACCATTCTGACCCTTCAAAATAGGGCTTCCACCAAGGGGTATCCCGTTAGTCCCTGAGGCGAGATTATCCGACATGTATAATATTTTGGTATTATCCGGTATCATTTTATATTTAGATAAAAAAAAAAATCCTCCTGTTTTCGTATACATTCCCAGGTAGGATTTTAAAGTCGCGCCTACGTTGGCGCAACGACGCTTGCCGGCGTTAGGACGTCGGCCCGACTCTGTTCGCCAACGTCGTTTTGGGGTCCAATAAACGTCCAAATGATAACGTCGGCCCGACGATCCTCCCAAACGTTGCGCCACAATATTTAATCGATGTTGGCCCTTCGTCGATTGCAACGTCGGCCCTAAGCCGATTGTTGCGTCGGCCCTGCGCTGACTGCGGTATCGATCCTACGTCGATCACCGCGTCGACCCTACATCCATTGCGGCATCGAACCTACGTCGCTTGCGCAATTGACCCTACGTCGTCTGCGACGATGGCACTACATTTACGAGAGGGTGTTTAAAGGAATAGCAGATTGACTATTTAAAAGAAAAAAGACATAGCATTAATAGAAATTTATTGTCAGTGATTGACGTATTGATGTCTGGCTTAGGTTATAAATATATTCAGTCTTATAACTTCATCAATATATTCAGTCTTACAACTTCATAAATATAATCAGTCTTACAACTTCATAAATATATTCAGTCTTACAACGTTATTAATATATTCAGTCCTACAACGTTATAAACGCTAGAATGGTAACAAAAATGTGAAGAAGGCCCAAAGGAACTATCAATCGTGTCTGCTCCCGAAACATACACGAAGAGAATTTTTAAGTATTTTTTACGGTGAAATCTCCCTCAAAATTACATTAAAAATTTGAAACCGGTGACAAATGTGCACATAGTCAAATATTGACACTAGCTTTTAATATTTTGCTTTCATTCATGTAAAAATTTAAGCAAGTAGCATAATTTTTTACATTTCTTTCAGTAAAAATTCTGACACATTCTCGCGTAGAATTTTAACAATGGGCTGCCTCAAAACTTCCAAGTTTCTACAGTAAAAATAACCTGGACAAACTTGAAATTTCTAAAATCCCTAGCGAAAAATGAATTCCCTATGATTAAATAAATACTCTATATACTGTATTTCTGAACATTTGTGTTCTTGATTGCTACTTATTTTAGCATATCATCTTTCCGTACCATTGTAGACGTCCTTTATCGAAGTTTCTTTTCACGTTTCTTTGTTTTCTTGCGTACAACTGCGTAGAACACGTTAAACTGCACGAGACCACGAGGCTTTCTTGGCCCATGTTTCGTACTATAATGCGCATGCGCGGTACCGCTGTTGCTAAGCAACGCGGGTCGGCGTCGTTCGTGCTCGTCATACTGCTTCATACACAAGCACACTCTCACAGCTTGCGTACACGTATGCGCACGCTCGTACATAGAGCTCACGCGTACGGTCAGGCGACCTAGCCCTAACTGATTTTACTATAAAGAACGTAAAATTCCGGTGGACGCACGGAAAATTTCGGCTTCCTTTTTTAAATTTTTATGGAAAACACGAAAATTTCTCAATGTTCCACTGAAAAATTTCATTTATATTAGCACTTTTTTAACTTATTGTCGTAATCTTTACGTTTCATGAAATTTTACTATTAATTTCAGTAAAAATTCTGGAAAATATTTTAAATTTCTGTTACGCAAAAGTAAATTTTGATTCATTTCCATGAAAATTTATAATTTATTTCCTAAAAACCTGTAGAATTGCACATTTGTCACCGAGTTATTGTGATTTCACAGTAAAAATTACTTAAAAATTCTCTCCGTGTAGCTGTTAGAAATTGATTGGTGGGCAGAAGCGTTAACTTCGTTTTCCTCTTTATGGAGACGACGAAACTTTTTTACGCGATTATACGAAGACCTATTTTTATCCGCCATTGGTTAAATTAATTCCACTGTGGAATATCCACACCGTTTAGGTTGCGCGCTACACAATACTGTTCAGGCAAGCTCAAAAGAAAATTCGAACGGTGGAGGTCGGGTACCAACGGTCTACTGGACTTTGTTTACGGTCAAGCATCGGTCGAGCTCTAGGTCTACAAAAAATGGTCACCTACACCCGTGCGACGATTACCCAGTGTCGGATTAAACGTGGTAGCCAACGTTGCGCGAAGTACTGATCGTAACGTCGGCGCGACGTTCGAACAACACTTTCGCCAACTCTAAGCCATAGTCGCGTCCCGACCGTCGGCTGTTTATTCGACGCCGTCTTACTGCCAAGGGTTGGCTGTATTCTGGGTCTGCACACATGGCCAACTACACCCGGGCGACGACTAGCCAGCGTCGGATGAACCGTGGTGACCAGCGTTGCGCCAACTATCAAGCGTACCGTCGGAGCGACGATCGAATAACGGTTTCGGCAACTCTGCGCCATAGTCGCCTTTCGATCGTCGACTGCCGAGCCATCGCCGCCTGATAGCCAACCATGGCTAGTACGTTTCGCCAACGCTGGCTCATCATAGGCCGTCGACCGTTGGCAGCCGACGTGTTGCCACGATACAGCCAAACGTCGGCCGTACTCGGAACGTCGTAGACCCGCACATGGGTTTTTTATCATTTGACATTTTATCTTTAAAACAATTAACGAACCCATTGTCTCGCTCGATATTTGTGCACAATCATCGAATGCAAAAATATTAGTTAATCTTCCGCGGCCACATGGGATTCAGGGGACCTCACGCCCGACTTTGAACCAAAATTACCATAAGTTGTAGACGGACAATGTTTCAGATAGGTAATTTATACATTGTCCGTTTCCCTTTCTAGCTAATAATATATAATAAACTAAAATAACAATATAATTGGTATTATTATTATTGTGAGCCTGCAATGTTACTCCCCACTGTCGGGAAAAGGACGCTATTCCTTCTTTACACCCCTTTACAAAAAATTATGTTTCAAATTCGTTTTGGGGTACTACGGGAAGTACCAATCTTCTGACGCATCTATCAGGCAAAGTTGCGGACGGATGGACCTGTGCATAGTCTCATATGAGAGACGAATGGCCAGACAATGTACCTTGGAGGGACCGAAGGTGTATCGGTCGTAAGTTCGAGGATACAGTGCGTGATAGGTGTCGCTCCATATAAAATTTTTGAATATTGTCCATTCTGTTTTTAAATATTATTGTTGAGAAAAAATGTAAAACAACCTTTCTTATTGGGTTATATAACTCTATTTATCGGAACAAAAATATATAGCAATTTACAACAGAAAATCCTGTCACTTTTTTCACCGTCACGATCCACTGTGCACTGTGGCTAATAAATTGCTAATTTTTCACGATTATCGTTCTTTTCTTTCACTCCGAAATAAGCCCTCTCCAAATGTCCAAATACCTTTTTTGAAATGCCCACTATTAACCTTTTTTTCTCGTTAACTATCATATCTCAAGAGAGTACCACCCTTAGTTTTTTATTGCAAATTGCAAGCGTTTTAATTTGTTAAGTAAAAAAGGGTTTCGGGCCTTCGTGATTTTTTCCGCCATTCTAAGTGTAGATTACAATATTACACTGAGAATTTCACATTCTAGAAGGTTCAAACTAACACCCTGATTTTTTATAAACCATTCGGAACACTGGAATACACTGAGAATTCCACATTCTAGAAGGTTCAAACTAGCACCCTGATTTTTTATAAACCATTCGGAACACTAGAATACACTGAGAACTCCACATACTAGAAGGTTCAAACTAACACCATGATTTTTTATAAGCCACTCGGAACACGAGAATCAACGTAGCAATCGTTTAAACGTGGCTGGGGTCACACGGACCCCATGTAACCACGACGTTACAGACCGAGGGTGTGACCTCGAAGGGATAACACAATAAATCAGTTTATCGAACTCGGATAAAAGAAATAAAGAATCAAACGTACAATTTCTCAATGACAGGTATCCTCTTGGGTCGAAATAAAATATTTTTTTGAGAATGTAAGTTTTGGAGAAAAGCTATCATGGGCATACAAATTGATCGCATTATTATCGCGTTTAACCTGAGCTTGCCCGTAAAAGTTAGGAGCAATCTAAATAAAAATTAATTAAAAAATAAAAAACCTCATGTGGTCGAGGTGCCAACAAATAATATATGATGGATTTGTTCGTGTTTTAAAAAAAGTTTTAGCCACAAAGTCAGACACAAAATGATATACATGTTATGTTCGGATGGATACAAAATTGTCAAATATTTTGTCACTAACATTTCGATAATTCGTTGCAAGCCGATCGTTCTGAATCACTGGGTTTCCAAATGAAGACTGACTTTTTCAATCGAGCTCCACTGGGGTAAAACTCGTCTCCGTTTATCTCGAAACTCTCGAGAATTTTCGAATCGCGCGACGTCTATTATCCAGCGGCACGTACCGCCAAAGTCACCTCTAATACGCTCGGGCAAAAATGCCGTGCTTTGAAATAGTGCACTTGGCTTAAGGGGGAGATACGTTTGAGCGAGGAAAATATTTGCTGATTTTAATCGTTTTTTTTAAGTAACTATCTCTTCACCATTTTTGTGACTTAGCGTATGTTTTATTACTACTTTTGGTTGTTGCATGGTTTTTTTAATTATTCTTTAAAAATGACGGAGGTATGACACGGTTTCATAAACTGCATTTTCAAAACTGGGTGTCGTATAGCTAAAAAACTAATCGACCGATTCTGATTAAATTTCGTATAAATCTTTCTAACCTTTTTTTTAACATGACCCTATATGTTTTTGAAAATTAGAAGAAAAAGTATTTTTTATTGCAAAAAGTAGGTATTTTTTTGACAAATTTAATTTTTTTTTCAAAGCGTTTTTCAAAACGTGTATTACCGTTTTTGGCGAAAAAAAGTAAATATCAAAATTTTGAAAAATCGTTGATATGCGATATAGCTATAGTTATAAAGAATATGTGGTTAAAATTTCTTAAAGATCGGTTCAGTAGTTTCGAAGATTTTATCAACGTCGAAAAACGTTGTTTCGAAAAAAACGCGTTTAAAGTTTGTTTGGCTTCCATAAATACATTTAAAAAAAATTCTATGTATTTCGAAAGTATATTGATTAAGTTTAACGACTTTTATATCATTATCTATTATATAAACCTATCAAAAAAATTAATGGATATCGCCTTTTGTATCGTCCAAAGTGAGAAGATCCCTTAATGATTAACAAAACATTACCACGTAACAGACAAAAGTAATAACAAACTATACCCTAAGTCTTAAAAATGGTGAAGAAATCTTTCCTTTGAAGAAAAATAATGAAACTCAGCAATTTTTCATCGCCTTAAGTATCGCCCCTCTCAGAGGTTTCTAAGATTAAACCTTTCAAATAATGCAGAAGATATTGATTGCCCGTCTGTCCGGGCGTATGCAGCCCCGTTCAACAGACATGAAATTCATGTTATTTTCGGCGGGTAAAAAAATTGTAAAATATGTCGTCACTTAAATTTCGATGATCCATTGCGGGCCGATCGTTCTGAATCGTTAAACGTCCAAATGGAAGATAGTTTATTGAATCGACTTCCGCTGATCTCAATATGGTGCTCGCTTATCTCGGAAAGTTCCAGAATGCACGGGTCGTGCGATGCCGATTATCTAGTGGCACGTTTCGCCAAAGTCACCTCTAAAAGACGACACGAATGTGGAAAAATGCCGCGCTTTGAAATGGTGCACTCGGTTTAACGCTTAACATGCATTGATATTTAAATTTAGATGCAAATGAATGTACACGATATGGTATTTGCGCCGTCCGACAGCGCTAGATGTTTCGTCATACTTTTCTTTCTCATCTAATATAAACTTGAAAACCTTGCAAAGAGCCGTCTACAATATTACAATGTGAAAAAAGGCTGAAAAAATAAGAATTTTTTCCTTTCCAAAAAGATATAAAATCTCTTATAAAAACTCAAAAAAAGTAAAAAATGAACGCGAAGTAGTAAAAAAAAAACCTTTAAAACGCTATCGCATATTTTAACTTATAAACATGTTTTGATTTACCTTATAATTATTTGTTATTTCAATTCGAGCAATGGATTTAATCTATTTTTTTAATTATTGAAATGTACAAAAAAGTGAGTTGACCCTTTTTAACCTAGCCAAGCCAATTTACTAGAAATGTTGTACACAAGACTGATGAACCTTAGGATCAATATTCTTCGAAATATTTATTTTGGAATAATGAAGAGTAATATAATATTGATTTATGAATCATATTACTATTATAACATAAAATGGATATCACTATTATAAGTAACAGTGCAACGTGTGTACCACACAAGTACACTGGGATTGTCGTGCATGGTTGAGAAAAGAGAACTCGGAGGAAAATCTTTTCCTCTCCGCTACTCAAGTCTCAAGTTGAAAAAATATTGAAGTGCCCCATGTATCGATCTCAGGGATACGAGTTGATCAGATAGTAGTAATCAGTGATGTATTCCTAGCCCATACGATACTTCAAATCTCTTTTTGTTTACTTAATTTCAAAATTTATGTAAAAATATAAATTTGGTCGCATAACTATTACACATTGCATGAACTACATTTAGTCGCATGAACACTGGCCACAGTCTTGCTAGAAAAAAATGTATATGTCCATTTTCCTGCTGACATATATTTGATGGCTTCCAACGAATACAGTCGAATATTTATTGGCAGTGGATATAACGTAGTTCTGGCACCGTGACACGATTTGAGTGGTTCTACATACACACTGATATATGAACATTACCCTATCTGAATCACACGAGTGCAAGAGACACTAAATTCCATCGCTACTTAACCCAACGGTCGATGGGACGCTTAAAATTAAAAATATTATATATAATGTCGCAATAGTCATTGTTTTTCTGAAACCCTGCACGCCAAGTCGCTGCACAGCATCCCCAGTGTACTTGTGTGGTACATACGTTGTACTGTTATACGTAATGGTGATATTAATTTTGTGTTGTAATAGCAATACAATTCTTTTCCGTGGGAATAAAATATTTGGGATAATATTCATCATGAGGTTTAACAGTTTTGTGTACAACATTTCTAGTAAACTGGCCTGGCTAGTTTGATAAATGTTATCTCGCTTTTTCGTACAAACGAAAAATAAATTACTTTTTTTGTTCCAGGCGCTCGCGTGCGTCTGGGATAATCTCCAACAAGTCCTAAAGGGCCTATAGGAGCCTAAAAACGGGCATTCTCTTTCTACCGGCTACTGTGCCGCCATTTTGTATCTGTGTCAAAAATAAAAAATTGATTTGATCACCTTATACATATATAAACTAAACCCTCCAAACCTCATTTTGATTCCTGTATTAGTATGTTCAACAAAAAAACTCCAAAAACCCCTGTTTTCTGACCATCCTACACAAGACCTTAAGGGCTTACATACACCTGAGACGGCTAAAAATAAGGTTAGGTTTGAGAATTTTTTTTTTGTATATAAAACTGAATGTTATTGAACACCCATGATATACGTTTTGGAGTATGACATTTTATCTACATTGTATGAAAATTTGGTTAAAAAATTTCAAACCGTAAAAAAGTTACAGTCGTTTTCCTGGGACGTGTTTTTGTTGACAGCGTTTGCGGTACCAGAAGTGCCGCTGTCATTTTTTATCGAAAAAAAAATGTTTGTCTCTCAAAGTAGATACATAAAACTAGTCCTTCTCAAGCCGGAATTTAAATTTTTAATTTTTTCCGGTCATGCCAGTCACTGGAATGAAACAGGTGACTTGTCGCCTCAAAATTGTTCAGTACTTATAATCAAAAAAAAAAAAAAACACTTCTCAAAAATGATTTTCCTTATCATGTTTATCACTATACCCAAATGTATTATATTTTACCCTTTTGAGATTCGATCATTTATAGATTTTCTGTTGATTAGTCAATCCGCCAGTACAACCTTAAAATTAGCGATTCACTTGATTTCCTCAACATCTATATGCAGTGATCCTCCATGGTCCAAGATTCCCCCAGGACAAGCGAGAGATCTTAGCCTGCTGTCGCAGTCTCCTCATTCTCCTTCAAACGTGTCTCTCCCTTCGCCCCAGTCTCGAGTCACTCTCCCTCTTGCACGTCTGTTCACTCTCCCATGGTGCGGGTGCCTCGGACGATCCTCCATAAGGGATAGAGGCATGCGTCCTCCACGTGTATGTACTTATATATATCGAGCGCGAGAAGACTGCTCGCGCGCGAGAGTTAAACACCAAAGAAGGAGGTAGCAGGGGGGGCGATAAGTCAAGCGACCTTGAAGCTGGCAGACAAATCCATTTGGAAAGCTCCTCTCCTTGTCTCGCTGTACTGGACGTGGCACCACTCTTGGGTTTTGTCTTACTTGCCCGTACACTGACACTCTACGCCCCCCCCCCTCTCTTCTCTCTTAGGCAACCCATCTCTCAATCACTCTCTCCGTCTCTCTACCCTCTCGGACGTCGAGACGAGAAACGAGCAGAGGAGCAGAAAGCACGAGGGAGAGATATTCGCCTCTGTACAATTGCTCGGCGCGCGCGCGATCTCGGCCTGGAGGAGTACCGAGAGAAGAATGTGGGCAAAGAAAGAGAGAAAGATAATGTAATGCTATAATAGGGAACGTCTTCTTGCAGTTCCATCAGAGAAACGTCCCACGCGCGTTACTGTTTGCAGCTTTTTCTTTCCGTTTTTGTATGCGCGTTTCTTTTTTTTTTATTTATTTTTTGGTATTTTTTTGTTTTTTTTTTTCGTTCCTCGGTCGTTTCTTTCTTTTTGCTAAGCGGCTCAGTTCGAGCCTCGAACTGTCCGATAGTCCTGGTCAGCCTCGCTCCGGTCATGCTAACTTCTTGGCTAAATAAATCCATTAGAATCCCAAGTCTCGTACGTAGGCTTGGCTATATACGAAAAACTTTCGAGAAATATATCGTATCCCTTTCTCTCTCTCTCTCTCTCTCTCTCTCTCTCTCTCTCTCTCTCTCTCTCTCTCTCTCTCTTTCGCTCGGTTTGGTTTCTTCCGCGGATATATTCCAGTCTTGTGTTTCACCAGCTTCTTGGCTGCTCCAGACGGGACGATCCCAAGTGACTTCATCACCCAGATCGCTTGGTGTACGTGTGCACCACGGACGACGCGTATACATCAACCAGACGTTAATCCGGCCCGTCGCTAGCCTTGAGGATCGCCCTCAACATCGGGTTAACCACTGGGTAGATAACCTCAGGGACATTACACATCGCACGTGCAGTGATTGATCGTCGCTGCGCTACTTTTTTTTTTCTTCTTCTGCTTCTTTCGTTTGTTTCTTGAGGCTGAACATATGTTCAACTGGGTCGAGTGGAATCTTCGCTGATCCGGACAAACGCGTAGCTCGGGCTGTTGCAACTTTCTCGAAGCTGCCCATTGTTTTTTGTTTCTGAGGCTATTCAATGGTGTGCGGGACCGCCGTAATGATCTTTGTGGGATTATTGTCCGGTGATCGTTTTATCGTTAGCTCAGCGTGAACAAAGGCTGTTCAATGATGAGAAATCAGCTGACGAGCGAATGCAAGCTGAACACGTGAGAGAGAAGATGTCGACCGTATCGTCTTTAGATAGTGTACAAACGATGTGAGAGTGATATGCAAAAGGAATACGTGAGAAAATTTGGAATAGTTTTTAAAGATCTTTTTTTCGTAGGCTCCGAGAGCTCCGAAAAGCACGAGACAGAAAGTAGACTATGGAAGTAGCAATTGGGAATCGTTTGGACCAGCTGTTGTAGGATAAATATGGAACGACCTAACTGGAGACCTACTGTCGACATGGTGGTCGGAAAATGATGATGGACGCAGAATTCGAAGGGAACCTTCAATTCCGTAGGGTAGGAGTTCCGAAATCGGTTTTGTAATTTTGAGCGTACTCTTTTCGAAACTAATGTACATTTTTGCAATCGGGAGAACGCAGCACTCAGGCAGTTTTGATTCGATTGGCTTGAAATTCTACCTGTCGCTTCTGAGATAGATTCTCTGAAGAAGTACACATGATTTTTACGATTTATGGATTATTCTCATTTTTATAAATGGATTGAGGCGGGACACCAATGGGACAGGTAAAAAGCCGATTTTTTTTTACATATCCAAAAAGTATACGTATTCAAGAATATGTGAAAAAATGTCGACTTGACGTATGAAAAATTGGCCAGGTTACAGATGATGTAGTGAGCACAGGCAGCGCAACCATTTACGTATACTGAAACTTTCAGTCGCGTTTTCCTCGAAACGTCTTTTCTTGACCGGGCCGAAATCATAACTATACCTATAAATGTGCGATATTCAAATTTAAAAAACCAAAATGTTCGCAGTTGCAGTCGTTATCGTTGTACTAGCCGTTTTTCAAATTTTGCCATTTTTAAGCCACCGAACATGAGTACAATTTTTCGCCAATATTACAGTTTTTTTAACACCCGCCATTTTGTGATTTTTTTCTCGAAATAACAGCAACGCACAACAAACATTACATTTATATGGATTGTAAGACTTTTTATTTTTATTCTTCAGACCAACCATTGTCGATCTATCGATCCGGCCGTTGAACCACATTTTTATACACGGGCTCTATTACTATATACCGTTAGTAATTTTTAATTTTTCTAAAGAAAAAATTTCAAGAAATAGATTCACTGTATGTTTAATATCATACCTTTTCCCAAATCCCAAATAAATAATGTAGATAAATATTTTTAAAAATTGAAAAAAAAAAGGACCTTTTTTGGTCCGCCACAGTGGTGTCCTCCCTTAACGCCGATTTTTAAGCGAAAAAACAATGTTTTGTTCAAATTGATGCTATTTTTCGAAAGACCCATATTTTTAGTAATCGTGTGTACTGCTCTAGGAAAACTAGTGTAAATGACAAATTCTTTTTTCAGGGTGCTCATCCATAAACGTTCTGCGTCCTTCCGCAGAGCGTCTAAGAAAACGCTCTTAGTGTAGCTACAACTGAACCGCCATTTTGTATTTTTTTTCACACATTTTTTGGTGTACATCAACACATGTACAATAAACTCTCGAAACAGGCATCGACGAATTGTTGGGAAAAGCTTCCGTCGAGTCGTGGATCCAATTGACTCCCAGGCAATTTTGTGTATTGTCACAAGAGTCGGTAGTATTGGTACGAATTGGTACGGATAATAGAAAGTGGTACAAATTGGTACAAATTGGTACAAATTGGCACAAATCGGTACGAATTCGTACGAATTTGTACCTTCTTGGTACGAGCGGTACGAATTACGAGCAGTGGCATGAACATGCACAAATTGGTACGAATATCACGAATTGGCAAAAATTGATACGAACTTGTACGAATTGGTACGAGTTGGTATGAATTTGTACAAATTGGTACGCGTTGATACGAATTGGTTCGAATTGGTACGAATGGCATGAATTAGCATAAATTGGTACGAATTGGTTCCCGTTGGTACGAATTGGCATGAATTGGCACAGATTGGCATGAATGGTACGAATTGGCACAAATTGGTACGAATTGGCACAAATTGGTACGAATTTGCATAAATTGGCACAAATTGGTACGAACTGGCACAATTGGTAAGAATTTGTGCGAATTGGTACGAGTTGGTGCAAATTGGTACGAGTGATACGAGTGATGCGAATGGTACGAATTGGTACGAGTGGTACGAATGGGTACGAATGGGCCATGTATGCTTCGGTTCTCCGATTGCGAAGGACAACTGCGCCATTAA
The DNA here is from genome assembly GCA_951751655.1 of Ophion costatus. Classification (NCBI taxonomy): domain Eukaryota; kingdom Metazoa; phylum Arthropoda; class Insecta; order Hymenoptera; family Ichneumonidae; genus Ophion; species Ophion costatus. The sequence continues at coordinate 32,381,669 of OX632363.1, forward strand.
CCGGGCCACTTTTCTCTTGTCTTCGAAACGTGTCGAGAATTTTTCTGCGTCCCCTTTCAGAAGAATTTCCGCAATGCGTACATGTAGGTAGTGTTTGGGCTCTGTTTTGTTCGCCTTGCGAGACTAGAATGACGAATCGATGAGACGTGTTTGCTGGCACGACGATAAGTCGGGCCAGGTGGGGAATCGTCGCTGCGAACGATCCTCAACAATTTCTTGCCGATCGCGTACTCTTTTCTAGCCATCATTTTTCTCTATCCGGAGTACCATCATCATCCCCTCAGAGACGCGGCGTACGAAGCGAGAATCCGGCATGATAAATAAAAGATGAATGACCAAAAAACGACGAGAGTGCGTGGCGGGGTGAAAAAAGATGAGGAAAAAAGAGAAACGCATGAAAACGAATGCACGTATAATCGTGTGCGCAGAAAGTTGGCTTTTATTAATTTCCTCTGGTATGATTGATGATAATTCAACATAATGGGTCGGGCCACAGGGACCGGGGCAATAATTCATCGTTGTTGTTGTTTTTTTTTATGCCCCTCGCATTTCGCGGCTGCGCAGAGGTTTGCGCGTGTGCGTATCCCCGCGTGTGTGGTTGGGGCAGGATTGTGCACGGGAGTGTTCGCCATGGGATCGGTACAGCGGTAGCAGAAGTGGAGAACAGCGACACCCCCTGAGAAAATAAACTCGGCCGCGAGAAACTGGTACAATAATTTAGATGGCCCATTGTCGATGCTGTTCCAGGTATAATTTCTCGCTCTCCCTCTCTCTCACTCTCCCTCTCTCTCTCTCTCTCTCGCTCTTTCTCTCTCTCTCTATTGCACCCTCTTTCCCTGACTCTCCGGCACTCATTCTCTATTTTTCTCTGGCCTATACGGTCGTTGCAATGATTGGTCGATGGGCTCCAGTTTCACTGCCCGAGGGACGAGCACTGCCAATGTTCATATCGACCGCGTTCACCAACAAAGTGGCCTAACCCACATTGAGCTCGGAGTGACAAGACCGGACTACTTACGCCCTTTTATACCACGCTGCAACTCTGCATATACATATCCGCATACATAAGGTCTCATATAGACTCTTGATACAGCTCGCGAGAGCAAAGAGGGAATTAATATTCTCTACCTAGCAGCCCCGGCTAAGAACAGCTAGAATTGCCCGAGTGTCGTTACCGTCACTGTGTACCGGCTACCACCTAGTCTAGAATTACGACCGTCTCCGCGCACATGCACGTAGACACGCGTATACGTATATGTCTACATCGTATAGAAGCTGGGTGTTTCTTGGACTCCGATACTATCGATTCGATTTACCAAATGGGGACCAATGAGACGTAGATGCGCGGCGTTTCTGACCAACTCGAGTTTACTGGACACTTGGAAATATCGCTCGATTTGTGAGATCGCACGACGAAGAATTGAGAATGAGGACTGAAGGAAAGTCATACGTAGGTTTGTGATGTTAGAAAATTGACGTCTTTTTCTTTACGTTGGCTTGGGTCACAAACAGAATGAGGAGACAGCGCGCAAAGATCTCGCGCTTGGCCGGAAGAAAGCATGGACCAAGGAGTGGATATTTAAGATGCTGTTTTGGGATGCAAGCACCAAGCCCTAGCACTGCATGTATGTGTGGAATGAACAGCAAGTGAATGATCTTAGGGCCAGGGAGGTCGCTGAAATTGTCTTAAAGGATATGAATAAACTTGACATTTTTTTAATGCGATTTTTTTAGCGTGTGATTTTATAGACTAGAATTGTGATGATAGAATTGTGATGATATAGATAGAATTGTAATGATTTTTGTGAACGGTGATCTGTATAAACTTGACGTTTCTACTCGATTTTTTATTGTGTGGTTTTAGAGTCTTGACTTTTAACTTTAATTTGCAACAAGGATTGTGTAAAAATTTGAGAAAGTAACCGAGTTGTGACGATTTTTGTGAAGGGTGATCTGCATAAACTTGACGTTTTCACTCGATTTTTTATTGTGTGGTTTTAGAGTCTTGCGTTTTAATTTTAATTTGCAACAAGGATTTTGTAAAAATTCGAAAAAGTGACCAAGTTGTGACGATTTTTGTGAAGGGTGATCTGCATAAACTTGACTTTTTCAAATGTGATTTTTTTATTATCTAGCCTTATAGACTAGAGTTTTAACGGTAATTCGCAACAAAGATTTTGCAAAAATTCGACAAAATTTATCGAGTTGTGACGATATTTGTGAACGGTGATCTTTATAAACTTGACGTTTTCACTCGATTTATTATTGGGTGGTTTTAGAGTCTTGAGTTTTAACTTCAATTTGCAACAAGGATTTTGTAAAAATTGGAAAAAGTGACCGAGTTGTGACGATTTTTGTGAAGGGCCGAATCACCCACTGCGTTATCACGAACCGCCTTTTTTCGTTTTTCTCGAAACTATGTTTTACGGACGATTCGTCCGATTCACTTCAAATTCGGGCAGAGCATAGCTTATAACATTTCCTATCGTATAACCGGATTATTTTTTGACATATTTATTCATTTGTTAGTAACAAATTATTGAAGCGGTTTTTTTTTTGGTCAAAAATCGAACTTTTTTATATTATTTTCGATTTTTGTATTACTATTTTCGAAATATTCGAAATTTCCAAAAAGTAATCAGTCATCCAAATGTTCTATTGTTATACTGGAAGTGCATTGTTTTATTTTCCATTCCAGACCATCCTAATTGTCACAACCACCGATACCTATTGGCCATGTAGCAATAGCGGCACTTTGTTTGAATAATAATAACTCCACAATTAATAAATGTGTTTAAAAAAACATCCTTAGCAAGACTATGTATTAACTGTATATAAAATCCCAACCCCGTCATAACAATACTCTCATCATGAAAAATATTGAAAATCGACTTGTTTTTAAGCAGTTTATGTAAACTCTTTGCATTATAATGAAATCCTAACCGCATGGGCCCGATCCATATTCAGTCCGTTATATCTACCCTATATTGCCTACCAGCCACTTTGGCCGGTTCGGGCCGGTCCTCAAAGTGACCTGCAGGTAAATATCCTCACTTTTATCCAAATGTAACTTCTAAGTCATCAAGCCTTACATAATATTGAGTACGAGAACATACCACAAGGACCTTGCATGCCTTCCAGATCACCTTTCCCTATACATATACGGAAGAGGCGCGATATATTGGATACTTTTGTTTCATCTTGAAAAAACAAAAGTAAGCAATTGCCAAGACCCTGAAGTTTTACGATTTTATGATCTACATGTCATGTACAAAAAGATGCTAATAATTATATTACATATTACATTTTTTATATTTTTAGTTATAGTATGTTTTACAAGAAATGTGAGAAATCATGGTTTTCAGAAAGGTCCCCTACTATCGGATATCCGATATAAGAGCCTAACTCAATTTTTCTTATATCTGATATTAAGAAACTATTTTCGTATAAAATAAACCAAAACCTCTATTGTTTGAATTTTTTTTTATTAACAACCAATCAGTCTTCATGAGTAAATCTTTGATTAGGCACGAACATTTTGGCACAAACTGATATTCAACATTAGGCTCGATTAGTATCCGATTTTAAGATTTGACATGGCTGAATGTAAACAGTAATATTTTTGTACAAGCTACTGTTTTTGCGAACATTATGTATCAATTAAGTAAAATAAATGCTACAGTTCATAGAAAATAACAAAAACCTAAATCATTTGGAGTTACCTCGACGGAAAAAAAACACTTTTTAACGCAAAAAATATTTGTTCACGCCGGCGAAACGTAACATCGGTTAAGCTTGTGACATTTTTGTCAGGTAACGACCAGTTAGTAAAAGGTTTCTCTAAATGACCTGACATTAATCCACCATTAATGAAATCAGCCCCCAATTGTGCCAAAATGTTATTGAAAATTTCGTCAAAAAAGTGAACGTTTGCAAACAGGGACGAGGCGGCCATTTATGGGATATTGTGTTCCACACATAACCTACATGTTTGTACCTTATGAAAATAAAAATATTCGTACTTTTAAAATAAATAATACGTTTTATTAATAAATTCAAATGTCGGGTTATTTCAAAACACCTTATATTACAGAAGCGAAAACAGATGTCTCTGTTTAAAAATTCGGGATAGTCCACTATCCGATATTAAGAGGTTTGAAAATTTTAAAAAATTTAACGACATTTTGCACATTTATTCAAAGTAGCATTGTCTAGTGATTGAACATAGGTTTGTTTGGGTGGGGGGAAAAATGTCGAACGATCGATATGCAGATGGGCCAAAATGTCGAATGCGAAAATGCCGAATGTTCGAATATAGATGGGTCAATCTTACTAGAGTCTGTAAAGTCGAAAATAACAATTACGAATATGAACATCTCGGAAGTTGATATATAGCGAAAAACAAAAATCAGATTTAATAAATTAGCGAAAAACACAATATCGATGGGCCTGTATGCATAACACCAAATAATTCGAGACGACAATTCTCCGAATTAAAAAAATTGCGACGGTTCACAATGCAGAAAATCATTAAAGCGAACGGCCAAAAAGTCGAGTGGTTAAAATCGAGGAGGGTTAAAATGTAGAACGGCCCGGATGGCGAATCGAGCAATACGTTACTTGCGCTTCAGAGTGAAGCTGCGAGATGGCGCTGTCGGTCAGTCGGCTAAAATATCGTAAGGCAGTCATCCCACGTGACGGGCCCCACCACGTTCGTCATTTTGGCCGTTCGACCTTTTGGCGTTCGACATTTCGGGCCATCGACATTTTGCGTTTCGATTTATTGCTTTTCGCCATAGACGATATTACGCATATTAGGCACTCGCTATTTTCTGTTTCGGAAATATGGGTGTTCTACATTTTTCGATTCTGTATTTTTATGTTCCGAATTGCAGACGATCTGAATATTCGTTTTCGAATAAATTAGCTCTCCAATAAATAATGGTTCGATTTATAGTCATTCAATTTTTTTATCAGTCGACAGATAAAATTTCGAATAATTGAACCTTCGTTATTTTGAGAGTTCATAATTCTACCGTTTCGAAATCTTTGTCGTTCTACATTTGGTCATTCGACATTTTTACCCCCACCCGTTTGTTTGCGATTACAACTAATTTTACAAGGTGTTTCAAAATTAGTTGTAAGCGTTATTTCACATACGTAGTATCAATGTTACCAAAAATTGAACTATTTTGCATACAAGTCTGACAAAAATACAAATCTTAATTTTTTTTAAATCCTTCTTTCAATCCCGAGCTATACGATTCCACTAGCAGAAAAAAATTGTTTTTTTTACATTTCAGACAAAGCTATCATGAGTTATCTTGACCACCACGGGAACACTTTTTTTAGGGGTCTCTGGAAACCACGTCCCACCCGCTGAATTTCCCAAATCTTTTGATGGTATTTTCTTCAATATTGTTGGAATATTACTCTTTTATGTGCTTAAAATTTTGAATAAAATAATTTATACAGTAAATTATATTTTTTTTCAATTCCGTACGTACTTCTCTAGGTATTCTAATGTAGATTGACGAGAATTTTTGTTTTTTGTTCCAAGTCAAAAATTGCGAATGCTAAATGTCACGCCACGGAGCGCCTTAAAAAAACATAAAACAGATACTAAACAGATGTGTAATTAAATTATGAGTGAATCACTTTTTCATACGAGAAAAAAAGTTTAATTCGCACATGATTTTATAGCCGTTACTGTGGCCTAAGACCTTAAGGATGTTGAGTCCCAAATCGCAAATGATGATAAAATTCTGAAAATTTGGTATGTTATTGTATGAAGTATTTCAGAGGTCGTGTAAAAATTTCACGACAATTAGGAAGCTCGTTATTGAACAATTAACATTCACAAATTAAATGTTGTTTTATGGAAACTGATGTAACTTTGCAATAAGTTTTTTTTTGACCTCTCAATTTTATAATATCTACAATATACTGAAAGCAACGGAAACAAAACAAAGTTAATTCATAAATTTTTTTTTATTTCTTTTAAAAATTGTTCTTAACAAAATGTTAATTTTTTAATAACGAGCTTCCTAATCGTCGTGAAATTTTAACACGACCTCTTAAATACTTCATACAAAAACATACGAAATTTTCCGAATTTCCTTATCATTTTTTATTTCAACCCTTAAGGAGGTTGAAGTAATGATGATAGAATTCTGAGAATTTGGTATGTTTTTACATGAAGTATTCAGGAGGTCGTGTAAAAATTTCATGACGATTAAGAAGCTATTTATTGAACAATTAACATTAACATGTTTCATAGGGACTCAACATCCTTAAGCAACTATCCGATATATGGTGCTTCTCCCCTATATAGCCCTCGTAAAAAGTGCAATTGCAGAACGATCAACTCGTCTACCCAAAACCCACATAGCCGTGATGCAGGGCCGATGGGTACGCGTGCCGCCCCGCGAAAATGCATCCCGACCGTTGATGAGTGCGATATGAGCCAAGCCAGAAACAAACAAAGCCCCGAAGAGAGACACAACAGGCACACACAACGACGCAACGGTGCATCTAATCTTCGTGCGGTATCTCGCCGGTTACAGTTATGCCCCTGGGGACATGCATTTCAGTGCGGAGCACCATTGATCACGGAGATGATCTTGGGGCGGCGTGGCGCGAGCGGGAGCAGCCAGCGGAGCAAACTGGACAAGTCGTGCGACCGATTCGTGGGCACGACGGTCCTCCGGCGCAAGAGAGAGGAGAGAGAGAGAGAGAGAGAGAGAGAGAGAGAGAGAGAGAGAGAGAGAGAGAGACTTGTCTCTTTGTATCCCCGCTCACAAGAGAGGTATTATATCCACGAGAGTTCTCGCGAAGGCTCCGGAAATGTCACGAGGAACCGCCCGCGGGGAGCCTGAATCTCGCGTCGCAGCCTCACGAGTCCCGCGATCTCTTGCCGAGCCCGTCACGTGTCTGTTCTGAACCGCGGCCAACTTAAGTGGCGAAAAATCCTCGGAGAATTGCGACCACACGAAACCCCGCCAAAGACGGCGGAATTTGGTTTTTTTTTTGCGACTAGCGCCACAGATAGCGGAGGAGAATTTGCCCCGACGGATTTACGGCTGTTGATATGGAAGCTGTGTCCAATCTTGTTTGTACTTTCGGCAATCCACGAGCCTCGGTATGAACACTCGCAAGGAAGGTTTATCGGACTTTATGCATATTTGGATTGATAATCAATCTATTAATTATAAATGTGACCATTTTTTGATATTATAACTAGCTTTGCACCCGCGGTTTCGCTCGCGTAGACTTGTGTTGAATGCTCCTTAATGAAATATGCTACTGAAATGTTTCAGTAAGGAACACGTAGAATTGTGTCGAAAAGAATTAACCGCTTTCCAAAAACCGCTGAAATTTCATTAATTGTGTCTAGGAGCAGTAATACAAAGTTACAATTAAATTTGACCCGATTTTTGTTAATTTTTGCTACAAACTTGGCCACCCCCTTTCGTTTAGGGGTTGAATTTCGAAAAACGCATAAATACGTGTTTTATTAACTGTGCCGGAGAGCTTTAGCAGTAAGTTTCAAGTAAATCTTCTGACCAGATTTTTTTTATTTTGCTTACAAACTTTGCTACCCTCTTTATCCACTTAAGGGGGGAATTTATAAAAACGCTGAAATACGTCTTTCATTAATTGTGCCAAGAAACCTGAATACCAAATTTCAAGTAAATCCGACCAGGTTTTTTAAAATTTGCAAACGCACTCCGCTGGCCCGTTTCATCCCTTAAGGGTCGAATTACGAAATATTGCTTCTTAGCTGATGCTTACGTGAGGAAAGCAACCTACTGTTCAAATTTCATGTAATTAGCTTCAGCGGTTTTGGCTCGGGGTTGATAAATCAGTCAGGACATGTTCTTTTATGTGAATAGATTTATGGGTTGGAAATAATTTTATTAATCTTGCACTTTTACTTTATTTCTCGAGGCAATATTCTGGTCTGGATATTTGAGGAAACCGATTTTTTTTGCTTTTTCTTAAAGTATAGACCCTTAAGAATATGGGCTGAAAGGGAAATTTCGAAATTGCCAATATTTAGTCCAACAAACCAGATCAGAGTAGGATCGACTGGTCGGAGCTAGGAACTTCAGAACCTTCTAAGGAAGCTAAAACTCACCGCAGGGGAGAACGAGCTTCGGAAAATCATCATTCGACGTCAAGAGAAGCATCCTTTACGAGGCAGGAATGGCCGCTTAATATAACGTAGTGTACATGCCATTATAACGCTTCGCCATCAAAGTCACCATTTAAAAAAAAATCTGTTTGGTACCTGCCATAATGACATTCTTATCGATCAAGAAAATTCGTTTTATTTCTGTTTCAAATGAGAGGGAGCTTTGGAATCATGTCAACTGCCTCAACTCTTTTTTTTCGCGGCCCTATTTAGAGCCCTATAGCGTTTTCAATTTTTATTTTTTCTGCACAAAAATATTTTTGTTCATTCTTGAAACATTTATTTAAACACTGTGAAAAAATGAATGGTACAGATACTTAATGTTTTTTTTAATCAGAGAAAACGCGAGGACTTTAGGCTCCTAGACTGGAAATCTCAAGTAGGTTTGATTTAATTAATTTTATTACGCTCACCATAAGAGTGGTCGAGTTATCATTAAGAAATCGATTATTATGCTGGAATTGATTTGTTACGTTGAAAATGGGTATATGATAATAATGGCTTTATATTGTACTTAATACGATCATTTTTGACGTGATAATTAACGAATTGATGACAACTTTATTAGCCTGCACATGAAAGTAACATAATAATGATTTATTCATGAATTATTAAATGTCAAAATTAATATTAGAATACTTCCGAACGGAAACAAATAATACAATAATTTCAAACTTGGTTCAAACAATAGTCTGTTCAATTTTATGCTCAATTCATTTCACTTCCGCGTTTTTCCCTCAAGCTTTGATTCGAATCACACCCAGCAAGGTCAACCCAGCATGGGAAAAAAAATCGGCGACTGTTTTTCACACGCAGGACAGGATCAATTAAAAAAATCACACTTGAAAAAATTACTCTTCCAAAAAATCGAGTAAAACTGCACAAGTGGGGCTGACTTTACATAAAAATTCGAAAATTATTTCCTATCGTTTTTATTTAAATTTAACTAGGTCAAACCGCTCTCCAGTTTGATCAAAATCTGTTTCGACGACATCTTTAGTGTTACTCCATTTTTTATTTTTCATTCCACACTCATCTTTATGGATTGCAAAAATTAATTCGATTTTTTTTATACAAGGTTGCCTCGTCACGCCCTCGTTCGAGATCATACAAGGCTTGCAAACTATATTTATATTCGCCGGTGTACAAAATAATTGGCGGCCTGTAATTATACTCTAATCACAGCTTCGAAGATCGTATCTTCAAGTTTTATGGCGAGTTCATTTCTCTCTCTCTCTCTCTCTCTCTCTCTCTCTCTCTCTCTCTCTCTCTCTCTCTTTCTTTCTCTCTCTTACGATACATACGCGATATGGAAAAGCTCTGACCGGAGAAGAAGTTGACGAAACTTGACCGTATATGCAAGAAGGATATCGAGGGGATCTCGTTAACTGGCTATCTGCCCACGTGCCGGTAGAAACCCATGCCTATACGTACATACGTGTATACAGATATATAACCCATACATAAGCGAGAGCCCGCGAAGAGACCAGGGCAGGTTATTGCTTCGCAAGAGGGCTCTCTTGCCGCAATAATTTTTATCCCCTGACCTACAACACTCCATACTGGCGCTAGGTTCTCTCCATCTTCTATCTATTTTCCCGTATCCTCCATATCTTCCTCTTCCCCTCATTTTTCTTGCGCCGACCATAACCGACCCGTGATCTACAGGCTGTTGCAAGACGGAAATCGGAAAGTGTCTTCTCGTAGCCCTTTACTTAAGAATTTTGAAACCTGCCGAAGGAGGCCTCCGAGGTAAAAATAAAAATTCTCGTAAGCTACTGCTCGATCTAATCTCGATCGTCCGCGAAGTGCCGATACGATTCTTTGGAAGCCAATCCCATTCATCGCGACTTAATTTCAAAAATTAAAATCGAAAAGGTAACTTAAAATGAACTGCGGTAATAAAATAAACATAAACATTCAAATTCAAATTAGAAATTAAAATAAAATTTAGACGTGAAAATTGAAATAAATTGTTTTTATTAGAATTTAGAACAATAATTAAAAATTATAACTGAAAATTAGAATTAAAGACGAAATAGGAAAATTAAAAATCAGACTTAGAAACAACAATTGAAAACTTTAACTTACAAACAAAAATTAAAAACTGCAATTAAAAATAAAAGTAAGAAATAAAGATTGATAATAAAAATTTGATAGAAGAATTAAAAATTAACATGAAAAATTAAACTTAGAAATTAAAATAATAAGTTTAAACTTGAAAAATTGAAATTCCACCAACGCAAGGATATTAACAACGTCCTGATTCCATTCTCCGCTCTATCGCCAACCTTCCGATTATTCCTATCTTGAAAATCAAGCCACCTCGAACTCGGTTGGGCCTGAATCATGTGTCCCATGCCAATCCTAAATAGCGTCGAAAAATAAACGACGCTGTCATCAAGACGATATGAATTAAAGAATGACAATTTTCTTGACAGCATACTACATGTCTTCAAAATTACCAGTCACACATGACGCTCAGAATATCCGAGCTAAAAAACCTCATTATTCCTCCATCTGACAAGATGCTGATGCCCTTCACGTTGCACGAAAAATCGGCCCTCACTGACTCGAATCTCGCCCGGCCGAAAACAACGCAGGCTCGAAATAAATCCCAATCAGCACGTAGTTTTTTTGATTCGTAAAACGCGCGTTTGACATTTATTTGTTAAATAAATACCCTCGTCCCATGCGGTTGCAATTGACGTACAATAAAATGGACTCTTGAATCGCTCTGTACGGATGAGCAAACCTCGCAATCTTTGTATATATGTGTGTACATGCGCACGCGTATATTATGTAACATTCATCCAGAGATGGAGAGAGAGAGAGAGAGAGAGAGAGAGAGAGAGAGAGAGAGAGAGAGAGAGAGAGAGAGAGAGAGAGAGAGAGAGAAAGAGAGAGAGAGATAAAGATGCTGGAAGATCGAGTCATGCTCTTGCACGTAACTAATCACTGCTTACAGGAAATTACACGGATGTCTAGATGCAAAGGGGACGTTGAACCGCATGCGCAGCGTTTTATCAATCATACATAATATAAATGTCCATACATCGTTACATACAAATGTACACACAGGTAGTTACAGTGGATAACCGATTTGCAACGATGTTCTCAATGTTCGAGTATGCCATTTGCCCAAATGTACGACCATCTTTGGCGATTTATCTCCGTACTTTCTATTTTCAAGAAACAAACGGCGTCGCACGACGTCATTGCCGGAATTCCGTGAAAAAAAAAAGAAAAGAATGCCCAACACTAATCGAACGTGTCCAATTTACGGAAACACACGTGAGCAAAATACACGACAGCAGTGACAAGAATTTGTGGAGTATTACGAATTTCCGAGTGGACCAATAATTGGCCTCGTGGAAGTAATTTTTTTTCACGGACGTAGAAACGTGTCGGGGAGAAGGGAAAAAAAAACAAAGAATCGACGAGTCGTGCGAGGTACGAATTTGTTAGAACGGCGGAGGACGTGCCGTGTATATGCAAGTATAGGTACATATATATGGGCTGTGCGCAGGGAAGAGGGACGGGAAGAGCGAAGGCCGATCGGGGAAAGAGACCAGGCGGGAGGGAATCACCGAGGAGCCACGGAGCAACATCAGGGCCGAGTGCGCAGAAGTGAATGAATGTAACGTGAAGCGTGGGCGAGGGAGAGCAGAGGTTCTCATGAATGTCGGATCCATTGCCAATGATGCATGAACGATCGTTATGACCACACGTATACATCGTCACTTATTTAAAAAAAAAAAACAATAAAACGAGAATTCGATTAACTTCCCACGATATTTTTTCTCGCCTTTTCGTTGGGAGAACCATTCGTGACTTGTCGAGTAGAAATGTCTCGCTGGAAAAATGGAGTTCCAGGACAACCGAAAATCACATGTTTTGCGAATTTTTTTGAGTGCAGCTGTCACCTTGAAGTGCCGGGGAAAATCGTGATTAGGGGCAAGGTCGACCTTGACTTAAATTAATGATTAATTTTAGGAATTAAAAATGTAATATCGAATTGGACTCTAATTATTCAAAGAAATGTCACTTTGATCTTTATTTATTAGTTTTTATTATTTTTTATTTAAATTATCAATTAGTTTTTATTTTCTAAATTTGAACAGCCGTTTTCTACAAGCGTCAATAGCTATCAATATTTAACTTGTAAACATTTTAAAGCAGCGTGGAAAATATGGCGTACAAGAGCTTGATTAATGATAAAAGTATTATTGATTATTTTCGTATTTTTATTATTTGTTGTCAATCATTTTAAATAATGATTATGCGTCTTTTCTCTTTTTTTCCGAAGCGTATTATTTTTCAACAACCACAACCATTTCACTCGAATCTACTCAGAAAATTCTCAGCACTCATCTCTCATTTTCAAAAACCAAGGATTAGAAATGTCGAGGGGTGGGTGGAGGGCTCACAATTGCGATGGGTGGACAGACTTGAACCTAAAAGGGATCCCGGTAGACTCGAACCCCCAAAAACGACAGAGCAGCCGAATTGAATTCAGAACATGGCCCTGGCGAACCGAGTGACTCGGACGGGGCTTGTGCGCACAAGCCAGATCGGTTCGTTGGGCGGATCGCGTATGGGCTGCTGGTGATTCGCCTTATCCACGCGCGCACAAGCGCGACTTTTCTCTCTTTTTCCCTCGGTCTGAGCTTCTGGCCTCGCGGTGAGCATGGCTCTGACACTTTTCGATCTTTCTCTCCCTTTTTCATTCTCTCTCTTAGCACACGTTGCCGCTTGATTCATTGTAGAAAAACACCGAGATTTTATCCCAATTAAACACGACTCTCCACTCAATTCCTGCGAGCCACGACCGGGACATTAATTTTCCACGGAGAGAGAAGAGAGAGAGAGAGCTCTCGGAGGCTTCGACGAAGAGTCGAGAAGGATATGCCGCGCATACAAGACCTCGATATATGCTTCTTATTCTTCGTCTTCGTCTTCTTTCTACGTGGTCGCCGCCGCCAATAGATAACTTTGTTTCTCTTGGCTCTTTTCGCGCGCGCCCTTTGCAGAAAAGAGTTCCCTCTATCTCCCCCCCCCCCCTCTCTCTCTCTCTCTCTCTCTCTCTCTATATATATATATATATATCCAACTCGCACATTCTGTCTCTCTCCTCCCTACACGTCCCTTCCGACTTGGATCACTTGATCTTCTCCCCTTCTGTGTACCTTTGCACTCGCCCTTTTCAGCCCTTCACAAACTCCCCATCCACACACATTTGTTTTTTTTTCCCGTACTTTTCTCTCGATCGAGCTCCGCGAGTTTTCTCTATTTCTCTCGCAATCTTCATCTCCTTTTTTTCACGTTCTCTCGTGTCCTCGCTGGTTCGCTTCGACTTCTGAGACATTCGCATGGCTTGCCATGTATATGTATTCATTTATGTTTATATATACGTCACCACACACTTGAGCCACATTTTCTTGTTTTCTTTTCACCTCTTTTAATTCCGCAACGATTGCCTTTTACGTAGTTGCGACCGACGGATAGAGAGGGGGAGAGAGAGAGAGAGAGAGAAAGAGGGCGCACCAGCAGCCGAATACGTGCATCTACCCACGCAATTACGGATCAACTATATATACCTGACAGTATGTATGTTTGTGTACTCAACCTATGGATGCATGAGTACATCGAGATCTTAAGGGCACAAAGGCGATAGAGCCCACAAACTTATGCGTGAGTTACGCCCTTTTCCGAAAAGTGTCAGTCGATGTGCTATATATGTATTTATGGTCAGCAGTCTCTGCACAGCATCCCGGATAAATATAGCGGTTACCTAAACGCCTCTTCTCGATGACGACGAGGCTCTGTCCCCGCTCGTACGAATGACGACAACACCGTTTTTCATTCGCATTTATAGTCATCATTATTGTACGTGCGATCAAACAAATGTTCGCCAACATTCTTCTTAAACATTCTTCTCACCAATCTTCATAATAATGAAAAGAATCGAGGCGGATAAAATAAAGTAGCTCGCAAATTTCAAATTGCTGATGAAGAAAATAAGGTGTACGATGGAATTATTAACTATCGATAAAAAAAGTAAGGTTTACTGTTAAATTTAAAATTTCCTATAAAAAAAATTAAAGTTTGATCTTAAAATTCATATTTCTGATAAATAAAGGTTTTACTCTCAGACGTCAAATTTCTGACTCAAAAAGATAAGGTGTCCTCGCGAACTTTAAATTTCCGTATCGTAAAAAAGGCTTACTCCCAAATGTCAGATTCCCGATGAAGAAAATAAGGTTTACTCTCAAATTTAAAATTCTCGATTGAAAAAATAAAGTTTACTCTCGAATTTTGAATTCCTGGTGAAAAAAGGTTCGATATCAAATTTCTGATGTCTAATAATAATAAAATAACTTTTACTTTTGAATATCAGGTACCCGATTTTAAAAAATTAGGTTTACCCTCGAATTTTAAATACCCGGTTTAAAAAAGAAAAGTTTCGTCACCAATTTTAAATTTTCGATTTATAGAATAAGGTTCACCCTCAAATGTCAAATTCCCGATAAAAACAGCAAGGTTTAATCTCCCATTTCATATTTCCGATCAAGAAAATGCGATTACCTCTCACATTAAAAGTTCTCGATTAAAAAAATAAGGTTGCGCTCAAATTTTTAATTTCCGAGGAATAAAAATAAGGTTCACTCTGAAATGTCAAATACCAGATTTAAAAAGAAAGTTCACTCTCCAATTTCATATTCCCGAAACTAAAAAAATATGTTTTTCTCTCAAGTTTCGAATTCCTTGTTCGAATTTCAAACTTTCATCTTCGATTTTTCCGGGCTGTGAGGTAACTTTTGGAGACTTCGATACAATGTCCCAAAGAAGCTGCTAACGACACCAATTACCATATTGATCCGTTAATGGCGGCTGTGTATAATCGAAAGTAGCCGCTTTCTTTGTATTTGCCAGAAATTTCAGCAAGTTGTTTTCGGTGTACGTTATAATCAAATGGATAGCATTTGTGAGAAAAAAAATGGCATATCAAGTGTTACAGTAGAGCGTCGATTACCCGAACGTCAGTTATCCGAAACGACAATTATCCGAATGGCGATTTGGTTTATCCGAAACGTCAATTATTCGAATGGCGATTTGGTTTATCCGAAACGTCAATTATCCGAATGGCCATTTAGTTAATCCGAAACGTCAATTATCCGATTGGCGATTTGGGTTATCCAAAATATCAATTCTCTAAACAATAATTTTATTCATCCGAATGCTCAGTTATTCGAACGATTACGCCCTATATATTATAGCACGATAATACATTTTCGTATACGTATCCGCCCCTTTCTCGGTCAGCGCTCGCGCGCGCTTTGCTTCCGGCTAGCAGTTGAGATTTGGCAGCAAAGAAACGAGCTTCCGTTGTGAAGCAGAAGAAAATCGTCGACTTTTTCAAAAATAAATAGATAAGAACCCAAAGATGTATAAATATTGATTATTTTTAAATACATATTTAACTTCGTTCTATATAATTAAATGACACAATGGTTGCTTGCAACTCGCCAAAAATGTACTTGTATTATTAACACATTAATGTTCATCGTATTTTTAAATAGATATATTTTATCATATTGAAAGAATCAACGTTTTTTTCGCCCACGGAATATTACTGTTCGGTTATCCGAATTCTTGATTTTCCGAAAGGCGCCTGGTCCTAACTGATTCGGATAATCAGAGCTCTACTGTATATCTTAAAACCACAAAACTTTATAAAAACAAAGGAACTTTTTTTTTCCTTTATGAGTCTAAATGAATATAAATCGGAAAGACATATAGAATCTTGATCATAAAACCAGCAGCGTATAGGGACAACCGCATTCAACGATACTTGACAAGAATTCTACCCGAGAATCACGCGTCTCGTTGCTCGCATATATATATATATATATATATATATATATATATACGTATATTTGAATTTGCATAAGCGCGGCGCCGCAGACACGATTTCTTTTCACTTTGCCACACAAAAACTCTCAACCAGCTCTTTGGTTCTCCTTTCTCGCTCTCGCTCTCTCTCTCTCTCTCTCTCTCTCTCTCTCTCTCTCTCTCTCTCTCTCTCTCCCTTCCTTTCCTCGTTTCCGTTATGTAATTACAACGACAATTGCATAACGTCCACTACACACTCTTCTTATCCCTCTCTATTTCTCGCTCTCTCCATCTTGGGAGTAGATGTAAAAATTCGAGAAAACCGGCTACATGTACCGATGCCTTTCTGGTCCACGCAGTGCTGGACCAAACCAGCGAGAGAGAGAGAGAGAGAGAGAGAGAGAGAGAGAGAAAGAGAGAAAGAGAGAATCAGAACTGGAAATCAAACGGCTCGACAAATCGACACTTGGCAAGCAAAAGGCACTAAGTCACGTGACTCTACTCGCTAAATGTTATGAGTTTGAAGCCTATTTATTTTCCAGCAGCTGATAAAACCAGAAAATACGCGCCAATCTATATATTTATAATATTTTTTGTCCGTGACGCGTATCGCGATTACACTGGCGTCGAAATCTTGCGATCCGATTCACGTGCAAATCATTCGTGACCTGAAAGAGAAGGAGAGAGCGAGAGAGAGAGAGAGAGAGAGAGAGAGAGAGAGAGATAGATTTAAATGAAAATTTAGTTATGCCCTAGCAGGCTATAGGGCAATTTTGCAAAACGTGTTGAAAAGACGACTTGCATTAACTTACATAATAAAATTAACGATGGAAATAAAATAGGAGTAAAAATAAAAATATCAATAAGAATAAAGGAACAGATATCATAAGCCGGGATATAATTAATAAGTAAACGTAATCATAAAAACAAATAAATTGAAAAAAAAGAAAAGTAGAATTTACAAAAATAAAACAATTAAATACAAAAAATAAAGGTAGTACTTAGGAAAATGATTAATTGAAATTAAACAAGAAGAGTGGTAAAACAGCGACAGAGCGAAAGAGAGAGAGAGAGAGAGAGAGAGAGAGAGAGAGAGAGAGAGAGAGAGAGAGAGAGAGAGAGAGAGAGAGAGAAAAGAGCATGAAACTCTAACCAAAAATATCATTACAAAATTAACGAAAACAGACTGAAAATGTGGATATATCTCAGCAATATACCTAATCGTCATATATCTATAAAAAAAGCAAAAGATCTCAATATCTCGATGAATCATTCAACAGAATCATCCACGTATAAAATAATAATAATCATTATTCCCACTACCGTTTCCATAACGCTATAACTATAAAAGCCGTCATCACCATCGGTCTCTACCCTGATTAATTTTATAATTAATTACATCCATACTCGCAATTAATACATCTCATGTTCGCGCCATTTCTAATACTCATTCGCAAACATCGCGCAACGCGGCCAATATTTCTTTCGAGCGAGAGAATATTGTACGCCGTGTATAAAAAAAAGTGCGAGATTCATTCACTTGGCAAATTTTCAATGAGTCGAACTTCCACGTACACCTAGATCAAGTCTCCCGGCGTTTTATGCATCGAGGAATTTGCGTAACGATCACTCTCGCGCCGGTGGAAACGTTCATCGCGCTCGAGAGCTGCATGAATAAAAACGTTGTTAAATGCACTCGGGTACGAGCTACCGGGCGTAATGTCCGAGCTCGTACATTTCCACACGTTTGTATCACGAGTCGCGAGCTCGCGGGTAACTTTACACGATACATTATCGCGTACACAAGTGAGCTAAAGCTTGCGAATTTCCCTCAGGGGAAATTCGTACACAGGACGAATGTTAAAACGAGAATGCAGGGGCGTGTTCCGATGTGGGAGATACCTTTGCATCGACGAAACGAGCATTAGTTCCGGATAACTGGGTCGATGACGATCTCCAGTCTCGCCGAGAACGATTTCATTTTGCAAAAACGTTCCTTCTAATATCTTAAAGTGGTAGGATCTGTACTGCGAATCCAACTTTCGGATTTGAAATTTTTATATGATTTTGACGAATACTTTATGCGCCTATTGCCAAAATTTCAGCTATTTCGACCGTTTAGTTTTTTCGCAATAAAATTGCAAAGCCGAGCACTTCGAGTTACCGAAGCACGTCGTCGTATGGAGACGGTCAACCGGGAGTGCGGTGATCGTGGTTTTTCTGCTCATGTATCCAACTAAACCCGTTGGAAAACTGACATTCGATAGATTAGATATAATAGATATTGTAAAAAATAAGAAAATCAATCTTCACCGTGTAGTTATAGCACTGCATTACAAGAAAATTTCAATTTCTGGTCGAAAACGGTCAGAACGACGAAATAGCACCCAGAGACTCAGCAACGTTGCGAGTAACAGCTGATGCGTTTGGCGAACATAACCCAGCTTTGTTTTGAAATTAATTTAAATAGAAGCCGCCACAAAATATGCAAACAACAATTTATGGAGTTTTACCATTTATCACGTATCAATAATATGTATAATTATATTCTGTCTATCGTGTTAATTTCGCTGAGGTAATTCAAGCCTATTTTAATAGGTTTCCGGCTGATTTTTCGATATGTCTTTTTAGTCCGCTTTTAAGGTAGACATGTTAATATTATTATTATGAAGACTAATACCGAGTCATTGACAACCTAATTTTTCCGTTTTCTATTTGTTCATGTGCAATAAATTTATCATTTACCACAACATTTGGCACATTACAATCGATAATATGAATAATCAACATAAGTATACATAAATCAGTTTTGGACCCCGAAGAAGTGATCGTACCTCTTTAAGACAACTCCCGAAGGCATTTTTGGCGACCCACAATGGTTTTTCGGTTTGGGTTTGGGTTTGTTTAAGACAACCCCCTAGGGAGATTTTTGGCGACGCGCAATAGTTTATGAGTTTGGGCGTGTTGGGGTTTGGGTTTGGGTTTGTTTGAAACAACCCCAAACGGGTTGTAGTTAGTTGTAGGTGTGTAGTTAGGTTAGGTGTAGAGTATAGCTAGGTTGTAGGTAGTTTACGGGTTTGGGTGTGTTTGGGTTTGTTTCAGACAACCCCTAAAGGTATTTTTGGCGATGCGCAATAGTTTATGAGTTTGGGTGTGCTTGGGTTTGGGTTTGGGTTTGTTTGGGTTTGGATTTGGGTTGGTTTAAGACAAGCACCAAAGGGGTTTTTGATAATGCGCAATAATTTTTGGGTTTGGGTGTGCTTGGGTTTGTTTGTTTCGGTTGGTTTGGGTATTTTTGTTTGGACAAAACAGAGAGCGCGATAACATATGGGAAATTCCACGCCCTTTCACCTAACCCGTGACCCCGAGCATTTCTGGTTTTCCTGATTTTTGTTTTGTAAAATTGTACCCCATAAAAGGAATATCCACACCAATTTTTCGATTTTGATCCCTTCTCTTTTGGGAGTTACTATTTTCTATAAAATGTCGATTTCGGAAATTTTGGAAACGATTAAACGCCGATAACTCCTGAACAAACATAAGTGAGATATTGACAAACGTCACTATATGCATATTTTTTGTTCATTTTAAAATATACTTTCGTTAGAAAATGTGAGAAAAATTATCCAATTATCAATGCCAAGATTGTTTCGCTTCAAAATAGAAACATATTTTTTTCCAGATGATTGACGTTTGCGATTCTTTTAAAAAAATTCTCTAATATAGGATGACCTATTCTATGATTTTTAAGACTAGTCTCATGGTGGGCCCATTTTTTAATCTTTTTTTTCCGTACTAATCATATTTTTTTAGAAGATTTTTTAGCATTCTAATGTCCAGTAATGGTATTAATGAATTTGTGATTTCCAATGCAGCTTCGACAGGCTTGAAACGGTTTATTTATAATTTATGCTGAATTTAACCACAAAAAAATTTTGAATGAAAGAAAAATTCGTTGAAGACGTACAATAAGTATTCGTTAAATACTTATAAGTAATAATTCGTTACTTTACTAAGGGTGCAATTTCCAAAGTGCCGAAGAATTGAGAAAAGAAAATAAGGCTATCTTATTGACCGATCAGATTTATTACCGAGTGGCCCATATGCATATTTTATTTTTCCAACCAGTACCCTAGTGCAGGGTATGTATACCGTTGACCAGATCTGGCATTAAGCTTGTCGGCGATGCGTAAAAAGTGCTTTACGCTTCTTGACTACCGAAAGGGAAAGGTGCTGCATGCACTTTCCGCCTCTCTGTCCTTTTTATCTTTCTCGTTCTTACCGCATCTTCTCTCTCCGGCCTCCCGTGGCTATCTCACTCCTTCTTGCTTTATGCATCGTTGTGCCTTCCTCTCTCTGGATTTATTTTGAATTCTGCGAATTGCAACGACCTACCGTCATTCCGGATCACTTTTACTTGGGCGTATGTATATATATACATATATATATATATATATATATATATATATATATATATATATAATTAGATAAAATTGTTGGTGAATGTAAAGACTCCAAAAACGACAGCTTTGATCATTGGTATGCAGGGTGACATTTATAAGGTGGCGATGCCTTTTTAAGGGGCTTGGAGAGAAATTTCGTAATGGAGAAAAAAACGATTCTCAATGGTATTTCGAGCGCTCGTCGGAAAAAAAATACAGCTTATTTTTTATGAGTAGCATTTGCTAGAAAAAAATCGCGTAGTATGGAAAAGAATTAAAATTTCATCCTAAGTACTGCAAAATAACAATAATTAAATTCTAAATACAAAACACTCCTGTTTTAGTCGTCACCAAGAAAAAAATGCCGAAGATTCAATTTACAACGGATAAATGGAATTTAATCCCATTGGATTAAAAAAAAATCTGAGTTTTTCGAGCTCGAAATTCAATTATCTTTATTCTGCTGAATTCAGAATGGCATTTTGTTAATTTACTGAATGCATTATTTTTCTGGCCAATATTACTCATCGCAAAAAAACGCAAAATTTTTTTTTTGCGCGCGTTTTTGTGAAGTCATTAAATATCATATTTTTCTCGGTTGAAAAGTCTCCGCTTTGGACCCTTGAAAAATATATGGCCACCTTACAATTGACATTCTTTATACCTATCAACGGCAAAAACTCTCGTTTTTTTTAGTGCGATGTCTACTAACAATTCTCACCATTTTTCAACACATCGATACGATAACGAGAAGAACCAATGAATCGAGAGTGTATTGAAAGTCGAGAGGTAGATACGATGC
>OX632363.1:32403205-32410705 GCA_951751655.1 Ophion costatus
TTTTTTCTCCCTCTTTTACCGTCGTAAAAATGGGAAAGAGAGAGAGACAGAGGGAGAGAGAGAGAGAGGGGGAGAGAGAGAGAGAGAGAGAGAGAGAGAGAGAGAGAGAGAGAGAGAGAGAGAGAGAGAGAGAGAGAGAGAGAGGGAAACTTGTAACTTTGCATAATAACTTTCCATTCCTCCTCAACGTCACTTTATATTGCCAATATTTTCTTGTCAATTTACGCTCATCGCTCGCTCAAAAGCACCATGATAACTGCGCCGAACACATTTTTTCACACTTGTCCGACACCGCGCTAATACTGCAGGGTGATAAACATAAAACGCCGATGTGAACTTTTTCACCCACAATGCACCAAAACGTACAAATATCAGTTTTTTTTCGAAAACCGTGCTGTGCGTCTGATTATTCTTAAAATGAAGAAACCAGCATTGTGTCGGCGGGTGCATATGTAAAATGAAAAATTGCATCGTGTAAGGGCAGGAAAGTAATAAATATAATAAGAAAATGGCGTCTAAAATTAGGGTACTTTTTCCAGGCCGATTTTTTATCGGAACTTAAATTCTGACAAGACTGACAGCTGATCTGAGTGGCTTGTGGGAGTTCTGGAAAGTCATCGATCGCTTACCGATCGCTTTTCTCGTTCTCTGTACTTATGCCCTTTTTCTCTTTGCCCTTTCGACGCTTTTTCGCGATCGTCAGCGGACGCAACAGAATAGTTGAACGAACGTTTTACTATTCGTCTCTCCCCCCGCTCTCTCTCTCTCTCTCTCTCTCTCTCTCTCTCTCTCTCTCTCTCTCTCTCTCCCAGTGGACGCCAATTAAGAAGCGGAGAAAGGGGATGACAGAGATTTATCGCGGAGTTGTCGGGCAACCAGAGACACAAGAGAGCAACCGAGAGGGGGCAAGAAGAAACGAGCTTGAGAGAGGGGGGGGGGAGAAGAGAGAGAGAGAGAGAGAGAGAGAGAGAGAGAGAGAGAGAGAGAGAGAGAGAGAGAGAGAGAGAGAGAGAGAGAGAGAGAGAGAGAGAGAGAGAGAGAGAGAGAGAGAGAGAGAGAGAGAGAGAGAGAGAGAGCGAGAGCGAGAGCGAGAGCGAGAGCGAGAGCGAGAGCGAGAGCAAGAGCGAGAGCGAGAGCGAGAGCGAGAGCGAGAGCGAGAGCGAGAGCGAGAGCGAGAGCGAGAGCGAGAGCGAGAGCGAGAGCGAGAGCGAGAGCGAGAGCGAGAGCGAGAGCGGAGCGAGAGCGAGAGCGAGAGCGAGAGCGAGAGCGAGAGCGAGAGCGAAAGCGAGAGCGAGAGCGAGAGCGAGAGCGAGAGCGAGAGCGAGAGCGAGAGCGAGAGCGAGAGCGAGAGCGAGAGCGAGAGCGAGAGCGAGAGCGAGAGCGAGAGCGTGAGCGAGAGCGAGAGCGAGAGCGAGAGCGAGAGCGAGAGCGAGAGCGAGAGCGAGAGCGAGAGCGAGAGCGAGAGCGAGAGAGAGAGAGAGAGAGAGAGAGAGAGAGAGAGAGAGAGAGAGAGAGAGAGAGAGAGAGAGAGAGTGAGAGAGGAGAAGGATGGAGAGCGTAGGCATGTAAATACCCTCTACGCATGTATTTAGACCGGAGAGGCGAGAGAAACGTGTGTGCATCCCCCGCGATAGATCCTGTGTTGCTCCGGCAAAAGATCCTCGCGGGCGTGTGCGCACACTCCGCAGCGCAGTACAGATTTATTATCCCGCGGGACGTAGGCCGTGTGGCGGTCGCGAGATCGCGCCCACCATAACAGAAAATCGCCGGGATATAGCCTCTGTCTTCCCACGCATCGCTCAATCGACCAAGAGAGAGAGAGTGAGAGAGGGCTTTGAGTCCCCTTCCGCGGAAATTTGTCCTTCCCGCCAAGCCAACTTGCGGAAAATCGCGCCTTCGATACTTTTCTGAGATGTAATTTATTTAAACCCATTCATCACCGTGTGATAGTTCTATAAAAAAAAAAACTATAGTGATTCCCACAAACTCCCATAGTGACATTTAATCCTTTTTTCAATCAATGTTACACGATGGCTACAAACCGTTCTGCGGTTTTTTAGAGCATATCATGCAAATATAGATGGCGTCAGTTGGATCAAAATTTTTTTGAAGTTCACTTATCGGGAGATTGCAAGATTCGAGTGCGCTACACAGTTTGCCAAAATCGAAAAAATACCAAAACGACAAACGGTGGGTGAGAAATGTGGCTTGGATTTGTGCTACCAGCAAAACAACTGCTTCATAGCCTTTCATACGACGTGATTTTTCGACAAATTAATAATTCGGGTCTTTTAAATTTATTAATGCCTACCATAAAGTCAATTATTTTTCAATTTTTACGTTATCGAGTTATGAAGGGCTGAGAGCTTACACTTAGTTGAAATGTTTTAAATGTTATCTTTGCTTTTCGAGGTAGGCTCGAAAAATAACATTTTAAAAATATTTTCTGAAAATCTTAAGTCGTTCCGTTCAAAATTGTGTCTTATGGGCATTTATAGGAAGGCACCGCAAACCGGCGAATTTTAAAAGCGTTTTCCTCAAAATTACTTTTTTTATATAGGTAACCACGATATCTCTAAAATCACTGCACCGATCAACTTCAAATTCTACAAACATCTTTGACATAGTAAAAGCAGTGCTGGAACGAAGGATTTCTTTTTATGTATAGTTTTTTGTTGCTAGGCTAAAATAGAGGGTTTTTTTCATCGACAATGTTTTATTAAATCCTTCGGCCAAGTACAAGAAAATTTCATGCAAAAACTACATTCGTTTGATTTTTTATTTCGCACGATTTGTTTCCGAGCAGCCGAGCAGGTCACCGCGAAGCACGTTTTTTCAAACAGTGGTCTGCACCAACCAGCGTATCAGCCACATTTATAAATATTTTTACCACACAAATTGTAAAAGAGACTTGAAACCATACTTTTTAATGTAAACAAAACAAAATATAAAAACCTGCACATGTTTCTGTAAGAAAAAATCACGAACGTTCCCATTTTTTTCAGCCACACACTAGGTGTAACCCGTTAATATATCTTCAATAAACGTCCTTTGATATTCACATTGTACCAAGAATGAATAATTTACGTATCTGTCAAATTTGCATGCACATAATGATTTTTATCGCACGAAGTGTTTTTGTAACTCGTCCTTCGATGTCAATATTATTCCGAGAATAAATCAATTCAAAAAGTCTTGTCAAATTCACAAGACTGCAGCTTCTTTTTTTCGGACTGCTCGAAGTGTTTTTGACACGCGTCCTTCTATATTAATATTGTCCAGGAGAAAATTAATTCACAATGGTTCGTCATATTTAAAAGGCTGCAATTTATTTTTCCAATTGCTCGGAATATTTACGATAAGCGTCCTTCGATATTAACATTGTCACAAGAGTAAATTAATTCACAATGTTTCGTCGATTTTCCAAGGCTTCCAGGCCAATTTTTTTCAACTGCCCCACCCGTCGACTCTATTCGTTCCTACGCGCACTTTCTGCCGATTCTTCGTTTCACTTTTTTCCGAATGGCAAAAACAAAATATGAACCAATCGATCGCTAAGTAATCACTAAGGCGAATCATAGCAATACGGGAAAAATACAAAGCAGGACATTTGTCAATGTCATCAAATCCATTCGATTTCCGTATAAGTTCTACCGATTACTACCTATACCGATTTTTAATATATTTTTACCAATTCATACAACCAATGACCATACTGATTTTTTAATCTTTTTGCCCATTTATATTACCGACTTTCAAATATTTGTATCGATTTATACTACCGATTACTATACAATTTTAGAATATTCTACCGCTTCACATTACCGATTACTCTACCGATTTTTAATATATTTTACCAATTCATACTACCAATTACTATAACGATTTTTTAAATATTTTCACCCATTCATACTAATGATTACTATACCGATTTTTAAATATTTTTACCGCTTTGTACTACCGATTACTATACCGATTTTTTATATTTTACCGGTTTACGTTACCGATTACTATACCGATTTTTTATATTTTACCGATTTACGTTACCGATTACTATACCGATTTTTAATATATTTTATCGATTTATACTACCGATTATTATACCGATTTGAAAAATATTTTCGCCAATCCGCGCCACCGATTACTATACGGATTAGAAAAAAGATTTCCGATTCATGCCACCGACTTCTATCACGATTTTTCATATTTTTACCGATTAACACCACCGATACCATACCGATTTATAGTATCCCAAATTTAAATCCAGCCGATTTTTATTTCTACATTTCTGCACTTCTACCATCCTCGCCCAATATTTTATCCGGTCCTAGTCTGGTGTATGATATATTTGCATCCGACTGTACGCGTCTTCCCGCCTGATAGAACCAAGGATAGTCCGCGTACATCGCGTACACAGCTGATGTAAATTGCCAATAAAAGAAGCTCGATCAACGGTACCTCGCGACATATACCAAATGACGATTTTCCTGATTGGCAAATAGATACCGGTCATTTTGTATCCAACGATACGCTTGTAAAAATTCTATCGTCGAATCTAATGCCGAACGGCAATGTCTACGCGTATTCGTGTGTCAATCATCGGATCAACCGTTCCGTGCCTCGACCTTCGATACAAACGTCCAATCATCGAGCGTAGCTCGCCCATATCTCATTCCACAAGACAGCCTGTTTATTTATCTTCCGCTAATTAATTCGTGGCTCTCGTGGGCCCCGGGTGAAAAAATATTCGGCCAATTAAGCCAACAGCATTTTTCTTTTCGAAGAATCTGTTAAGCCGCGAGTGTATCGAAACGTATCCGCTTGTGAAGCCCCAATCTATTAATTTATCGGGCAACACTTTTTATTCGTTTTATGCAAATGAATGGCAAGTGCGACGGACTCTCGGTATATCGGAGTGTGCAGGAAGATTGTGCGGCGAGAGTCCGAGGGACGAGGAAATTCTTCATAAACCATCGAAATCACTCGACGAAATGCGGTTACGTAACTGGCCTCGTGAGAAAATCACGAGGCTGTACGAACGCTACGAAATCTGTGGGTCTGGATAGATGTATATACTTACGAGGACTTGAGGATCGCTCAATTGCCCAGACGAGAGAGAAAGAGAGAGGGAGGAAGGGTGGGAGAGGGAGAGGGAGAGAGAGAGACTTGAGGAAGAAAGGAGCAATAGGGAGGACGAAAGAATATCAACGATCGTGTTCCCTCGATCGCGTCTTCTTCCGAGTCGAAATGTCAAGTAGCACCGCGTTAATCAACAGCTTTTACAACAGAAACGTCAGTTCGAAGCATAACCAAGGAACGAGAGAAAGCTAACGTTCCTTCGAGCTGCTGTTCTACCTAGACGCCCGAACGTGGCCAAATTCTGATTTTTTTCTTCAAACGAATAGTAAAAAAGAAACGCATTTTTTTTTTAATACGAAGGTATTAAAAATGCGGAAAATATTCGGAGGCCGTGCTCATGCTGGAATTGGGCTAATTTTTGTTTGGGTTTGTTTGAACCCTTGAAGAAAATTAAGAGGGAATGATACCTTATCGCGGTCGGTATGGTAGAACGATTATAGATTCCCACGAATCTCTGAAACGGCTCTTCAGATCCCGTCGAAACTTTGCCAAACGACGTCAAATAGATAGATGAATGGCTCTCTTCTTCTCAAATTTTCTGATTTTGAGAAAAAGAATGTAGATTGGCTTATGATAACCCAATCTACATTTTTTTTTTCTCAAATTCGGAAAATTTGAGGAGAAGACAGCCGTTCGTCTATCTATTTGACGTCGTTTGGCAAAGTTTCAACGGGCTCTGAAGAGCCGTTTCAGAGATTCGTGGGAATCTATAATCGTTCTACCATACCAACCGCGATAAGGTATCATTCCCTCTTACCCTGATTTTAGCGGGAGCCCCACTTTCGAAGATTTACCAAAATTACGTTCCATAAAAAAAAATGCGTACCGTATATCAAGAACGCATTTTTGGTAAATATTCGGAAGTAGGGCTTCTGCTAAAATCAGATTAATTTTCTTCAAAGGTTCAAACAAACCCAAACAACAATTAGCCTCATTGTAGCATGAGCCCCGCTTCCGCATATTTGCCGCATTTTTCTAAAACAGATCACCAAAAAATATTGCCGCCGGCAGATCTTACTGTTTTCAACGTCAGTGGATACGATATATCGAGAACGACTTGATGGTTTCCAAATTTAGAATACATGTGATGAGAAACATTTAAAGGTCATTGACGACCTCGCCTTTTTCAAATCGATCTTCATTTTTCTATAGTTACGTAAAAATGACGACTTTTTTCATAGATTTTTTATGGTCGAGTTTCAATTCGTCGCGATTTTGTTTTAAAAAATCATTTTAAAAATCGACCATCGTCAACGACTCGTATTTATCATTAACTTGAATAATCCGTTTGGTTTTTAGACTTCCGATGGAGAGTTTAAGCTGGAGAGTGTCCACCACCAAACGTTGCGAAAAAATTTCATTATCTGTCGGTGACAATGTTTCAGTTGTTTTTCTGTGTTTTTTGGTGATT
This sequence comes from Ophion costatus, assembly GCA_951751655.1. Classification (NCBI taxonomy): domain Eukaryota; kingdom Metazoa; phylum Arthropoda; class Insecta; order Hymenoptera; family Ichneumonidae; genus Ophion; species Ophion costatus. The sequence continues at coordinate 32,409,756 of OX632363.1, forward strand.
TTTTTAAAGGCTCTCGATACACATACCATTGTGTTTAAAATAGAACTGCGTTTCTTTTTACTCGGCCGTTTGCCAGAAAAAAAAATTGGTAACTGGTAATTTTTTCGGGCCTTTAGGAATATTCGATCAATTTTGTCATCTCCCATTCTCAATAAAGTCGATGTTTACCTCCGGCAAGAATTCCATCGACCTGCTAGAAAATCGGAACTTTTTTTGTCATCAGCGATCACGTTACCTGTCAGCTAATGCTCAGAGGCACGATACGACGTCGGGAAACATAAATCCCTCGAGCGCTCGGCAGAGGTTCTAATTAGTATCGACGCGCGTTAAACACTCGAGGTCGTACCTGTCGATAATAATTGAATAACATTATCGCTCCGACGATTTAACAGCGTAACGCGAAGTATCCCGATCACGCGGGGCTTGACAAGTGTCGCAATTAATCAATCTCGCGAAGGCTTTTAAATTCGAGGTTGGTTCCTTAATGGCACTTAAAAGAGACAGACGATTGTCTCACCGAGTGTCGGAAATTCGTGTAATGTTTCGTCAATGGATTACATCGAATCGATTGTGCGACTAATTCCATTTGCGTGCGAGAATGAGTGGAAGGAATCTTTTTCACGTATATGCACTACTTTAAGAAAACAACTTGATGATTGAAGTCGATTGCTATGATCAATTTGGAAATAAAAACCACCAGTGTCCGGCGTTTGAGAATAATTTTCCAATTTTCGTTTTTTTTTGTACGTTCGCACTCCCCGAGAGGGGAGAGCGATTCGCTGATGGAGAAATTTCAAGGCATTGTCTAGTGAGACAAGAAATCGAAACTAGGTTATTTGACTGCGAGAATATATTGAAATCCAGGGAATTTTAGGCTCGAATATATATTGAAATCTAGCCAATTCCAGGATCGAAACGTATCGAAGTCTAGGGAATTTCTGCATCGCAAT
>OX632363.1:33015705-33203205 GCA_951751655.1 Ophion costatus
TCGCCATTACATTTACATGTATCGGTACGAAATTGTAAATAAATAAATTTAAAAAATAAAATATTATATCAATGATATGCTAATTTATATATCATGTAAATCACATTTATCTAAATATATATATAAATTATACATATCATACCAAAGGTATGATAATTTATTGGCAAAATTATTAGTGGTAATGTATAATTTCGTTATAAATTGTAACAGAATAAATTGTGAGTGATAGGATCTTCTATTCCGGATAAATGTCAATAATGAATATGATTATGTATAACGAAGATAGTCCGTTTAATTTGCTCTCTCCCAATCATGAACGGTACCTCGCTCTCATCGTGATTCCCGTTTATTATTCGACGATATATCGGAGATACGATTTGCGAGCAAAAATTGCCGAAATATGAAATTCTCAGATACGTGTCTTCGATGTAAAGGTAAATCACTCTAGAGTGGTGTGATATTAAGGCCGAGCCTGAAATTAAAAATTAAAAGGTGATTTTTTTTATGACTGCTTCTCATGCACTTGTTAATATTTGACTTTTCTCGGACAAACCTGTCGTGAATATGAAATAATTTTCGAGATGCAATTAACAGCATTGCCATGTGATCTGAAAAATAGGCAAAATTCAAAAACGCTACAATTAATTCCACTACAGTTATGCAATGAAAGATTGTGAAAGTAAAGGAGGTTTCTACGTTGCAGGGCCAAAGAATGTTCGATTATTCACCAAGTTTTTATGCGAGGAATATTAAATATAGCATGTTGCAATTTTCGTATATTTACTGAGCGGTCTATATTGAAGATGATATTATTTTTTAAATATTGTTATTTTGTACATTAATGTGTGTAAGTCAAACTAGAATCAAAAAGAAAAATAAAAAAATCAAAAATAGTGAGCGATCGAAGGGGAACTTAATTTTTTTACCGAACATTTTTGCAGTTTTTTGTTCGCAAAATAAAAACATCTGAATAGTTTTGGATAATTCTAGTTCAACCGATGAAGACGCTTGTTGTACACGTGCCAGTCAATTTCCGTAACGATTGCTCAACTAGGGCGTGTAGGAGCACTTTCGCAAACTTGGAAAACCTGGTTTCGAGAAAAACACATTTAAAAGTTAAACTCAAGTTTATGTGCGAATGAAATGAAAAGTTTTATACTTACAACTAATCTGCTATGCCAGGACCATAGAGTACACCTTCCTCTTCTTTAAAGATCTTTTCGATACAGCAAAATCAATTTTCTTTTTGGCCCCGCAAAGTAGAAACCTCCCTTAAATCGAGTTTCTTCCATACAAAAATCACACGTGAAATCGAGAACGTTGAGCAGCATTTTTGACGAAAAGAAATGCAAAAAATGAACGAAGAAAAAAAAACACTTTCCGCTTTGTTAAAGTACGAATAACGTCTATGTCCTCGCTTGCCCGAATTTTTACTGATTTTTACCCATCGGACGTGCGACACTTGTGCTCAATGCAAACGTAACGATGCATTCAATTTTTAGAAGTATTTCTGCAAGACTCCCATACATCTTAAGGCAGCATTCTAGTCTAGAGGCCTACATGGCGGGCGTTTTTTCGGGGTTGATGAAATATATATATATATATATTTATATAGTCTGTACATAATTTTTAGTATATTTAATGATCTTTCAAGAACTTACCAAAAAATGTTTGTGCAAAAAGAACATAGAATTTAAAAAAGTTATGGGCCTCTGAATATGGCCGTGAAAAAAAACGTTGAGGCGATTGACATGATTCCAAAGCTCCTATTCATCGGAAACAGAAATAAAGAAAATTTTCTCGTAAATAAGAATGTCATTATTGCAGGTACCGAGGGGGAATGTGAAAAAAAATGTCAACTGCCTGAAAAGAAAAGTTAATTTTTCGCCCTTTTTTGTAGTTAAATTTAAAAAAATAGTAATAATAATAATTTCACAATGCCTGAGGTAAGGAGGATAGAGGGATATATACTGAAGGTTCACACCAAATTAGAAGTCAATCAGTTGGATAGAACTCGAGATTTGATGTCACCCAGGTTGGAAGTAGTTTCGAGAAAAACTTGTTTAAAATTTTGAGTACAATTTCAGACAATCGTAGCAATCTAGGAAGGAAAGGTTGCGAGGTCGATATCTCCGATTTCGATGAAATCTGGCATGCTTGTAGAATGGATAAAAATAGGCGATACGTATTTTTTAAATATCTGGTGAACTCGTTTTTTAAGAGTTGAAGCGCATCCTCGAAAATTGGGGTGTTTTTCGTTTTTCGTCGATAGGCTCGAGGAATATTTCTCTTTCTCTCTCTCTCACTCTCTGCCTTCCTATCTCCCTTCGTATTATTTTCGTATGGACAATACGATCGTGGTAACGATTCGGCCAGTAGAAACGAGAAACTTTTAGGGCATCAGAGATCTAGGGGCTCTCTCTCTCTCTCTCTCTCTCTCTCGACATATCGTCTTACCGTTAGCGATAGTAGGCTCGGGTCCGAATACTTAATTATTATCAAATTACGACGTTGGGGCGATGGTCGGGTGGTAACGAAGGGATGGACGGTAGAGAAGGGGTTGATGCGAAACGCCAAGCGGTGTACGCGCAATGCATTTTGCGGTGGTCGGAATGAGGGGCTCGTTGGATTCGTGAGGAGAACAAGGGGTCGGAGTTCGTTGAACCGAATACTAGATGTTGCGAAGCCTTCGGTGCATAGGAATTCGCCTGCATCGCAATCGTGTAATCTACTACGTGCGCGCATATGGGGATGTTAATGAGGATCGTATAACACGTGAATGAATGATTTGCTTCCGTCAAAATAATAATAATATTAATTATTGTCATGACACAAGAAAAAAAATTGCTACGGAGTTTTAACACCCATCAGTATCGATATTGTCACCATTCTCAATTTTATTGCAATGATTATTGATGTTGAGTACAACTTATAATACAAGATAATAATTATAAAGTTAACATTAACAATTTCAATATTAATATTGACACTCGTTATAATTAAATGTCACAATATTAATCATTATATTTAATTGATGATAAATTAATAATGTTATGAACAATATTAATAATAATAATTACTATATTTATTAATATATTGCTGATACAAAACATTCAATATACCATTATTGAAATACACCTATTGTTATTATAATTTATATTGTCATATATTCCATCTGTTATGATAAGAATAGTACTCGTTATGCTTAAATATTACTACATTAATAATAATAGATTAATAACGAATTTATAATATTTTTAACAATATTAACAGTAATAATAACTACTACATCTAGTACTATATTACTTATATTAAATATCGATTATATTATTGTTAAAATATAACTATTACTTACGTTATTAATATAGAAATATATTCTCCACATAATCACAAAAATAATAATAATTCAAAGAAAAGGGTTGAGAGATGGGGACTATTCGCTCTGACAATAAAAGAATTAAATAATATTCTCCGGTGAATGTGCACACTTTGCGAGACTCTTTTGATTGAATAAACGTTTTCAAAGCTCAAATGCCGTTATAGCACTGTATTGATCGTAACAATGATCGTGACGCGAACCAATTCTCTTCGAAACTTTCTGTTTTGTCCCGATGTTTGAAAACAAATATATTAATAAATATGTACCGCCTTCTCGGTCAAGTGGGAGTTAATGGATTGGAGCTCTCCTCGTGAGCCTCGGACGGGGCATCCAAGAATAAAGAAACTCAAATAGTGCAGGTGGAGCAAAAAAAAGTATACGGATCATACGCTTATTACAAAGTATTGAAATAGAACATGGAAAATTGTTTGGGTGTAATTTTTATTCTGTATCGATTGACAACAATACGACCAAGTTGTACCGTTTTCACGACCGCGTAGTCTTGATTCTCTCAATCTCGTTAATAATTTGCTCTCTCGTGATTTATTGTATAACAATAATTAGAGACGTTGCGGATTCTTGATCGACTAATATATTTCGCAACAAAACTGGGTGAACAAGAAAATTGTTCATCGTTACTTTCGTAATAAATTATAATGATTTTTAGCGGTGAAAGAAAAGCTTAGATTTCGCCGGAAACTTGAGCCCCCCTCCTGGGCCGCATATTTCTCGATTTCGAGCGACCAATCCATCTTTTATCGATGCGCGATAAACGCCACCCCCGATTTTGGCAATCCGCTGTACATAACCTGTAAAACATCTTTTCATGCCCCTCGTATCTTTTGGACCCTTTCGATCGGGCATATGATCCGTTGACCCGCGTCAAACCGAGCCAGAAAATATGATAAACAGAAAAATCTTTTTATACATAGGGTGTCCTGTTATGAATGGATAATTTTTCAGCTGTCGATAGGTCAGATCATGTTCTACTAACGATGTTGAAGTTTGCATCCTTGGAACGCACTGAAAATAATTGTCAATTTTTATATTTTCTCATTTTCATCATCATCCAATATATTTTCTCACAAATTTGGACTGAAGATCTCTGATAAGGGCCCAAAAAAACGTTTAAGTGATTTTTAAGGATTAAAACCGTCGAAAAAAATAAAGCTACAAAACTTTCGTTGCGTTCCAACGATGCAAACTTCAGTATCATTCCTACTGTATGCTGGAATTTCGGTTTGGTAAAAACCGAATATTGGCACTATTTTAAAAATGGGACTACTATTTTCCGTGCAGAATTTTATCAAGCAACGAGAATCCAGTAGGCAATATAGTATAGAATCAAATATCGAATTGGTAGATCGAGATTTAATATGAAAAATCAATAAAAAACGAAATTACAATGTTTTTGGTCTAGAATCGAGTGAAAAACAGCATAAACACTTACTTCTACAAAGGGCGTGCAAAGCGATGGTCACCTGCTTATATGCACACTTGCCATCGGATTCGCAATGATTGTATTGTCTTATTAATCACGTCAGTCTGTATTAACGAACAGGCTCTAACTGAGTTTTCAATAGTTTAATACTGAGCAAAATGCAGGTAATTTGTACGGCTTTGATTACATTATTCACAACTAAGAATCTTATAATTTTTTTTGAACGCGGTGAGAAGTTTGTAATTTCCACAATAATGTATGTCCTCTGCAATGGAAAGTACTACAACGGAATTTCCTTTCGTCAGTACAGAATTGGGTGTGAAGGAGTGCCGATTGTTGCGCAAGCAAGAACGAGTCTATCCTGTTCGTCAATACAGACTGACGTGGTTAATAATACAATACCTTCGATGCAAATCAGATTGCAAGCGTTTAATGAAAGTAGTGGCCATCACATGGAGCACCTTTCTTAGAAGTAAGTGTTTGCACGGATTTTAAATCGATTTTAAGCTCAAAGCATTTAAATTCCTGTTTTATTGATTAATATTTTGTTTATCAGTTATATCTGATTATTATGCTAAATCGTGATCGATCACCTTGAAATTTGGTGTGTGAACTTATTTTTTACTTGATAAACTTCTGGAAAAAACACTGGTGCCATTAAAAGAAAAAAAAAATCGTGACCTCGAAATCTCCGAAGCGGCTCCACCTGGACGAACCTGGTAGCGACCACTCGATGACCCCCTTCGAACTATGCAGCTTTGGTAGGAAAAATTTTCCCGTAAGTCTGATAGGATAGAAAATACTTCTGCCGGCAATAGTTGTTGGTTTATCCGGTATATCTATAGAGGGTGTTAGGAAGGTCGATTCAAAGCCTTAAGGGGGTGATAGGTCACCTCGTCAGGAACATATCTCACCTAGGTCATCTTAGTCCAAACTCTAAAGATTTCGACTTATCATGGTATGATTTTTGGAAAAATTCCCAAAATTAGGTACTAACTCGTTTACCTATGTTAATGCTATTTTTTTTTAATAGCATTAACATAAGAGGTATTTTTATTTCTTTGACAAGTTTTTAATTATTCAACACGTCCCATTTAGTTAGCTGTGTGGATACAGATTGTATTGGTGTTTTATCGATTGAATACACATTAAAGTAGGACGCAACCATGTTTAAAGTTACCAATTATTGTCTGTTTGATCATTATGAATGAGTTAGTAGCTAATTTTCGGAAATTTTCCAAAAATCATACTTACCACGATAAGTCTAAATCCTCAGGCTTTGGACTAAGGTAACCAGGGCTAGATATGTTCCTAACGAAGTGACCTATCACCCCCTCAAGGCTTTGCCTCGACCTTCCCAGCACCCTCCGTATGCGTATGTGGAGAAAAAAGTTTTTTCTCGCACGTCGCGACCCTCCGCAGTTTCATTACAAATGTATACTCGACCATGTCCCTGCCTATAATGAAAGGGTAAAACGTCGCGAGCATAAAAATCGCGCGGACGTCGAACGAGCTCCCCATTCATCGCTTGAATATGAATATATATATATATATATATTTCCATGTGCGTCCGCTGCGTATTCTTGAGGGACGCTTTAGTCGAAAAGAGTGTGAGAGCGAGTAAAAAAAAAGTTTCGTGGCACAGCAGCCACTACACCATACGTACAGAATGGATGCGCGTGTTCTCGAGACCAAGATCTCGGAGACTCTTTCGCAACCCTCCGCACATCCAGCATGATATATATTCATGTATCGCTGGGGAAACGCTATATATTTTTACAAAGCAACAATTCCTTTGCTACACGAGATTGCACTATATATGTCTATATGTATTTTTTTTATTTCCTGAGTTCCAACGTACACCCTTGCGGGTTTTTAGGCATTAAATACCCTTCCCAATTGATCCTTTCCTGTCACTCCCTAGTCACACTTCGCTAATTTAATTGAATTTCCGTTGCATTCACAGCCGTCTTAAGCTACAACTATACCGCATTTTCAGAGGGCACAGGGAAACTGTGGCACACCTGTACCGGTATAGAAGGCCTCACACACACACACACGCACGCACGCACACACACACACACACACACACGCGCGCGCGCACACACACACACACACACACACACACACGCGCGCGCGCACACACACACACACACACTGCCCCAACCGAAAGCATCACGGCTCCAAGTGTTTGGGGATAAAAAGAAATTGCTGCAGTTGTCAGGGCTAATGGAGGAGCCACGAAACACCGACAAGCTCACAATGCATGATTTTTTTTCAACGCCCCGTTACTCTCTTCTTGTTTCCACTACGAAATAAATATTCCGCGATAGCGGGATTGCACGATGGGGCGCCAAATACTCTTGTATCAGGCTTTTTCGCCATTGTACGGCTGAAAGTGCTGCGATCATTCGATATCGGCTCAGCGAATTTGGTCGTATGAAAGTGAAACGTTTTCACCAATCGCTCTGTGGGATACGCAAAAATATTCTATATTACGCCGCTGACACGCATCCCTGTAGGTAGGAATAAATGAATTTTCGAAAGAACCGAATGTATCGCGTGTTCCAGTTTCGCAATGAAAAAGGGGAAAAAAATAGGGCTTGAGGTTAATTTCGGTCGGGCAAAAGTGAAAATATTGCGCGGCCAAAATCATAGTGGCTTTGACGTTTTTCGTTTATTGGATGTTTTTTTTTTTTTTCAACAGATCGAACGAAACTGGCTTGCATTTTCGAGGTCAAGTGAGGAGCCCTTGCGCGAGTGGGGGTGGGGCTGGTGGTAGTTTCGACGTTTCTGCTGATTCGAGCACAAAAAGAGAAACGAGAGTGGGCCGCTGGGTCAAAGGGCGAAGCTCTGGAGCCAACGATAGAGAGGTGGAGATAGAGATGGAGTGGGACAGAAAGTGGTGGGGCGGGGGGGGGGGGGGTGTACACCCGATGGTTCCGCGGCTACCGGTGCATTCGGGACGTGACCTCGGTGTCATGCACAAACGCATCGTTGATCAACGAATCACGACCGTGCAGTGTTACCGCACCCAGCGAAGCATCGAGCGAGAGCGAGACCCAGAGAGAGAGAGAGAAAATAAGCACGTTGTGAACGCCAAGGGTCGAAAAGGGATCCGAAGGGCGGAAAGGGCCAGAACATAGGGGGAAACTGGGTGGAATGAGAAATGCCATTGGAAACGAAACGCGTTCAGTTGAATGTAACGAAAAAAAGGATGCAACAAAAATACCAAAAAAAAAAAAACGATTACGTTGCCCTGAGTGGAATGTCGTGTTGAACGAGCGCGGCGACCTTCCCGAGTTTCGCCCCTCTCGCGCCCTACGCGGCCATTTTTCTTTCTCTATTGCCGGATGATAGTGCCCGACGACGATGCGTCAAGGACAAAGAGAGAGGGGGGGGGGGGAGAGTGTGGGGACCCATTAATCCCATGGTACAGGTGTTCTTGCACGCCCTTCCGAAAAAGTTGCCCAATCGTCCTCATTCCCGTTCCTTCATCCTCCCTGTAATTCCTCCGCGATTTATCGCCCCGCTCGGCACTACCTACAATACTTCCCTACATTTTCCTACTACGTACGGATAACACGTTTTTTCCTCCTTTTTTTTCGTTATTTTTTCTTTTTTTTTCTTCCCCTAAACGCGGCTCCGTACAGATCGTCGCGACGTTGTACGATCGAGGAGACGCCTCGCGTGATTCCCTCCTCTCGAAACAATGGCCCTCGTTGGCTACTTGGGGCTCTGGGAAAGCCTCGATAAAAATGAGCCCGCAACTTGTTTTCCTCTTACAGAGCGCGGATGTAGCCGCAAGTGAGGCTTAAGGATGTTGAGTCCCTATGAAACATGTTAATGTTAATTGTTCAATAAATAGCTTCTTAAGGAAGCTTTCCAGTGTGACAGCCCGAAAAATCGCTGTTTTTCGCGATTTTTTTTTTTAAAGAAAAAATAATCTAATCGGTCTGGTTTTTTTTTGTATATTAATTGGGTATTGAAGAATACAAAACAATTTTTTAAAGATCGATTTATTTATTAATTAATATCTATAAAAATGATGAAACAATTGTTGCAGAAAATGCACTTGGATGTGGTGTCCACGTTGGGGGTCACAATTTTGATCTGAAACAAAAAACACAAAAAGATTATTGATCGGTATATAATTGGCTTTCGTGCTATGGAGGCTTTTTTTTTTTTTTTTGCAAAAATGGCGCCGGTTTGAACAAAAAGTATCGATTTTAGCATTTTTTTTGGCAGTTTTTTTACAAAAAAATAGGAAGATGTCAAAAAAAAAAAAGCTTCCATAGCACGATAAACAATGACGTTAAGAATATTGTGTAAAAAATTCAACTCGATAGCTTTAAAACTCTGCCCTCCAAGTTGGACACCGTTTTGAAAAATGCTGTTTCGAGAAAAACGCGTTCAAAGTTTCGCTGTAGCTGTAGCGCTCCGTTGCCTTCTTCCAAGAAATGCTGTACAGTAACCGAAATAATCTGAATTTCGGCATGAAAATTTCAGGGAATATTCGGAAGAGTGTATACTATTCGATAAAGCAAAAAAAAAAAAAATCGATTTTTTGAAAATTTCACACTGGAAAGCTCCCTTAATCGTCATGAAATTTTTACACGACCTCCTGAATCCTTCATGTAAAAACATACCAAATTTTCAGAATTCCATCATCATTACTTCAACCTCCTTAAGGGTTGAAATAAAAAATGATAAGAAAATTCTGAACATTTGGTATGTTTTTGTATGAAGTATTTAAGAGGTCGTGTTAAAATTTCACGACGATTAGAAAGCTGGTTATTAAAAAATTAACATTTTGTTAAGGAAAATTTTTAAACGAAATTAAAAAAAATTTGTCAATAAACTTCGTTTTGTTTCCGTTACTTTCAGTATATTGTAGATATTACAAAATTGAGAGGTCAAAAAAAAAAACTTATTGCAAAGTTACATCAGTTTCCATAAGACAACATTTAATTTGTGAATGTTAATTGTTCAATAACGAGCTTCCTAATTGTCGTGAAATTTTTACGCGATCTCTGAAATACTTCATACAAAAACATACCGAATTGTCAGAATGTTATCATCATTTGCGATTTGGGCCTCAACATCCTTAAACGAACTCGGAGGCCGTCAAAATCGGCTGAAATGGAGTCAAATGCCTTCGAAATAGGCTCGAAATTTTGACTCGACTACTCGACAACGACACAATTGTTGTAACAAGTGTTTAAGGGGTTGGGAGAAAGGTACGTTTTTCCGTTCGGGTGACTTGCTAGTTTCGTGTCTGCAGTGGATGCGCTGACCACAAGTGTTGATCGCTTTTCCCCCGTATTCAAGATGGCGGCAAGTTGCTTAAAGCACACGAAAGTCAACTAGTCCATTATAGTGGACCCAAGGCTATCCGGTATTTTCGGTTATTGCGTTTCATATCATTCACCGATAATTATCTTATATTGGATTGCCATCCGATTCTTACGGTTAGCAGGTACATGGTATTGGTACAGAACTAAGTTGGTGCTTTAAGCGGATACTTGATGTTTCAAACGGATACGTTTTCACTATGGGACTTTTGGTGGTTAGCGTTGAATTTTTGGTTATAGCGGCTTTGGCTCCTTTTATCAATACTGTTGATGCATCTGGCTATTGCAAATATAACGCCAGTATTCATGGTGGGAGGAAGCGTTTCGACACAGCAGGGCGATTTTATATCTAATACTCACATGAATGGTACTATGGTCAATCTGTGTTTTTCTTTATGATTCCATATGAAAATGCACTTCTGTACGGAGTATACGCGTGCGTTAGAAGTAAAGCGAGGCTGGCATTGCAAATGGGGCGTTAGTGGCGTTGACGAGGGATGTAGTTTCAAGTTGCCGAAGAGAAAGGGAGAGAGAGAAAGGGGGCAGAGAGGGGGAGAGAGAAAGGGGATGCGGAACCCTCTTGGAAGAGCCACCACGTCGTTTTCTTGGTTTTCCTCGGATATATGGAGGGTTGAAGTGGTGAAAGCTAAAACACACGGAGGAATGGCGGGCGAATATATATATATGTGTGTGTGTGTGTATATATATATATATGACGAGAGAGAAATAAGGGAGATTCTCCCGTTTCGCTAAAGACGTCTCAAAGCTCGTCGAGGACATTGAGTTTGATTTGAATAAATGGCGTCTCCTCGGTCAGGGCACTGCGAGAAAGGGAGGAAAAGAGAAGAGCAGCAGGATAGAGAAACTCGAAACTAGGATAAAACGAGGAGGTACGGAAGGCGACCGCGAGTAGAAAGCGATAGAGGAAAAAACAACGAGATAAAAAGAAATGGAACGGCGAAGCCTTAGGGTAGATTTTTGCGCGGACAAATTCTCTTTTTTCTGCTCATCCTGGGTTTCTTTCTCTAGTGCATATATACATATATATATATATATATATATATATATATATACATACACACACACATATATATATACATATATTTTACATATAGAATTATTGGCGGATCACGATGATGGGCGAATTGAACGTCACGTCGAAGCGCATATGGTAGGAGCGAGAGATGCAGTACGGGAAATGTTTTTTTACAGCGGCGGGGAAAATGAGCACGATGCAAGGGTGAAACACCGAAAGAGTTTGGGAAAGTTACAAACGCCAGGAGCACCGGAACATACCCCGAGTGTGAGACAAATAATTGATATGTGTGTGTATGTGTGCGTGTGTGCGCGCGCGCGCTTTTTCCCTATGTTTCGGTCTGTCCTCTCTCTCTCTCTCTCTCTCTCTCTCTCTCTGTCTCTCTCTGTGCTCCCTTTGGCCGCTCGATAAAACGCGAAAGTAGTTCGCCTCCGGAGCACTAACCTCTCCTCTTTTTCATAATCCCTCCCTCTCCGTTCTTCTCTTCGTCAGCCTCACTGCCTCTGTCCCGCTCGCTCTCTCCCCCTTTGTCACATTCTCTCTCCCTCACGCCTCTCTCGCTCTCTCTCTCTCTATCTTTCGCTTTCTCTGTCTCTATCCTTCGCTTTCTCTCTATCCTTCGCTTTCTCTCTCTCTCTATCTCTCTCTCTCTCTGTCTCTCTCTCTCTCTCTCTCTCCCTCTCTCTCAGCCTCCACCTCTCTCTTCTGCTTCATCTCTCCCCCTCCTCATATCCCCCGAATAAATCTCCCCAACGAAAAACAGTAGAGGTCAACTCAACTTTTAAGCACATGAATACTCCAAGAGTGCCATTCGCTGTCATCCCCCTGACTTTTTCCCCTTCGACCATACGGAAATGACCCCTCGCAATTTCACATCAATTTCTTGGTGTTCTCGATCAAAGTACTCCGAAGCCGATTTATATATCGAGTTTGTAGTTACCCGCGTCTTTATTTTTGATTTTCGCGCTTTTTGCCTTGCGTATCAATTTTGATGAATATCGCCTTGTTTCGTTGCAGCTCGCCCATTCAATCGGACGCACGGCGACGAGGTATTATGTAAGGGTGTAGTAACGAGCGGCAAAAAGACGAGACAAGCTACGAAGATGTTGGTGTTCGGCTCGGCGTGCCGGCTCCTCGGTATCGTCGTCTTCGCTGTCATCAGTAACGGTGAGTCTCACTTAACTCTTGATCTTTTATTCCGCTCGTTAACGTTAATATATATATATATATAACAGGATGTCCTGTTATGAATGGACAATCCTGCAACCATCGTTAGGTCAGATCATGTCCTACTACATGCTGCCATTTCGGTTTAGTAAAGGTCCCACGGTTTTTGAGACCTTCGGCTTCATGTTGTTTTTCGAAAAAAAATCATCTGCTTTTGGTTTTTCGCATGCTATTTCTACAAATGATATGAATCGATAATAACTAAGCAACTTTTTTAAGTGATTGGCATGATATGCGTAGTACATTTCTTTTACACCACAGGCTATCAAAGTCAGATATTCGAATTGGTTTGTATTGAAATTCTGTATCAGATTCTTTTTCCATGATGTTTTCTTAACATTTAAGGTTAAAAAGAAAATCTTTCTAGATAAAACAGATAGCTAAGAATATTTTTTTAAAAACCGGGTCAAAAGAGTTATCATTTTCAGAAATGGCATGCGAATGAAAGCGAAAACACATGGTTTTTATCTCGAAAACCGCGAGTCTTTCACTACACTGAAATTCAAGTATATAGTAGGACATGATCTGACCTATCGACAGTTGCAGGATTATCCATTCGTTATAGGACACCCTTAGATTATATATTCACGTTCATAAAGGTATTGCTTGACGTGAATCGGGCTTCCACAATTTTGAGTTATAATTGTCAGTAATATATATGTGTACTTAAGTATTTTTTGTCACGTAATTTTATATTTCTCGTTAAATGTACACAGTATATATATGTGTATATATATGATTATACAATTCATTTGCCACTAAATATGCATACTGTGTAATGGCTCTAAACTTTGCATCGTTGGATTACAAAGACATTTTTTTTCAATTAGCATCAATCCTTGTTGGGAATATTTCGATTCCAGAATATATGCCAAAGCCATACGAAACGACAAAAAACAATGGGGGCCGCAACCCACACCCTTATTAGGGGTGTAAAAGTGATAAAAAATAACATCCCCGGCGGGTAAAGCCATTCTCAATGTTTTCATTCGCGTTATAGGTATATTATACCTAGTGCTAAAGACCTAGAGCCCTATACCTAGTACCTAAGACCCTATCCCTAGTGTCTAAGAAAAGCCACGTAAAAATCGACAGAGATTTTCAACTCTCCGGACGTACCCTTATAGAGTGGTACGCAGATTTCCGTAAAACATTTAAGTTATTATAAAAACTATAAATAAAAAAACAAGCGAAATGGATTCATTTTTCGATCGAGCTAATAGTCTTTGGTTAGAAAAAAAAACGTCAGCTTCCTCTCCGTTCCGACATATTTATCTTCGCCAACCGAATTGCCGAAAAAGAAAATAACTTGTTGGCTCGGCAAAAAAAAGGTAAACTGCGATTGGAGAGTTTCATGCAGCACTATAGAAATCAAATGCAAAATAATAATAATAATAACAATAACATGCATACGCACGTCCCGATCAAACCAATGCCTTTTTCAATTTCCAATTTTTCAATTTTCTCTTCATCCTTCTCCTATATGTATCCTTTTTTTTTTTTCAATCGCGACGCGCCTAACCGAAGGCATTCAGCGCGACGCTTTCGTCACTGGCGAGCCCAGGAAATACAATGCCACGCGAATGTTCGTACTCGTTTTGTTTTATTTTCTTTTTTCATTAGTTTCTCTCGATTTTTTTTTATGGACCAGAACTGTCGCGTGTACGTGGCGCGGAGTGAGGGGCGGAGGGGGAGGGGTTGGTCCGTGTCCGCCCGGGATAAACATTTTGTCCTGTTGCTGTCATTTAAAAACAGAAGGTATCAAGCGAGCCTCTACGCTCCCGACCAACCCCATCACCACCACCATCAGCAACAACAACAACGAAGGGTACAACGGGACCATAAGGGAATCCCAAAAATTCGTACTCTCTCATACAGACGAGCAAAGTAAATTGCAATTGCATGCATTTGCCGCCGGACTCTCGTCTACGCGAAGCGCATAAAGGGCTCGAATGGGCTCGAAAGGGCCGGTTGAAAAAATAAATGAAAAAAAGTGACGAAAGGAAAACGGCAAATGAAACATTTCACCGCATACACAGACACGAGTGTGGAGAACCGGAATGACGCTCTCCGTGACGGTTGTTGACGATTTCTCGTTTCACACAATGACGGCAAAAACAACAATGAAAAAAACAACGAAAAAAAGCGAGAGCAAGAAAAAAATCGCGGATGGGCCAACAAACGAAAAAGGCGCAATGAAACAGCCTCGAATTGATGTTATTTTTGTGTTTTTCGAGTCACTTCCCATCGCCTGGGTGCACGTGTATGCACCTGACCCAGAAAACGAGGTAGTGAGAGCGCCCCCTCCCGCCGGCCCTTTTCCCCCTCCTCGCCCTTCCTCTTTCATCCTGTGCTTTCGAAAAGACCCCCCGCACCCCCTTACCGAGTCACGGGTATCGTCGGGTGACCGGGATTTCGCGTGTGCTGCTTTCGAGTTGCTGCTTTCTGTTTTTTACCCCCCCCCTTCTTTTTTCATTTCTTTTTTTTCTTTTTTTCCCACTATTCGTCGAGAAAATAATTCTATCTGCCTCGCTAAACATATAGGCCAGACCGCAGTCGAGTATACGCTGGCTAACCGCAAACGAAGCACACGGATAAAATACTCGAGCTTGTTATTGTTTTTTTTTTATTTTTTTTTTGGTTTGCGATTTTACTTTTTGCTTTTTTCGTTTCTCGGCTGGGAAATTACGTGTGGACCCTTTGTTCGTGATCGGTCGCGGCGATTTTTTTCGTGGTCGCGAAGCCCTCGCGCGGTTACGTTTGCGCTGGAAACGTAGGGTCGGAGATACGAAAGGATTTAGTAGGGCCCACTTTCTGAGGTGCATTGGCATACACAGAGCGTTTATCGAGGGTCACCGTTTCATTAAAATCCATATGTGTATAATTAAATAGCGAAATTTACAACGGTGGAATGCAACAAGAACATTTCTTTTAAATTTTTGTCAGTATTGAACATTTAACCCATAGGAGATGGGATGTTAAACATTTTTCACCCAAGGTGTAAGGGTGGGTTCCGAAGGATGAAAATCGTTGGTATTTGTTTTGGGGGTCTCCTTTCGGGCAACGATATAAATAACGCCACTAAAAAAAGATTATCTCCAACCCGCGAGAGATAGAACTTTTCTTTTACTATCACCCCCCCCCCCCCCCGGTGAGGGTGGTTTGGAGAGAATTAAAATCCTTGGTATTTTTCTTTAGAGGTCTCCTTTCGGAGCACGATACAAATAACGCTAATAAAAAAATTATCATCTCTAGCCCGCGAGAGACAGGATTTTTAGCAATTTTCACCCATCCATAAGGGTGGCTTTCGAACCCGGTGGCTTAAAACATGAGAAATTTATTTCGTGATACTTTTTTAAAACTAGAGCTTAAATGTGCGAGAAATTGTAGTATATTGACATGATGAAAAGAAATAAAATGAGACCGTTGCGTCGCAACGATCCAAATTTCAGACCTATTTAAATTGCGAATGGAGTTTCAAAACAACCGAGAAATCTTTGCGTAAGATCTGGACAAATGAATTTTTCTACACGAAATCGTGGGAAGACATAGCTATGCATATTACGATTATGTAGCAGAATTGTTGATGGTATTGAAGTTTGCATCATTAGAATGCAAGGACAATTCGTTTATATATTTTTGATTCCTCATTCTCATCATTCTACAAAATATTTTTTTCAAGACTTAGATAATAGATTTTTAAATGAGTCACTTAAAAAATCGGTGCGGGAATTTCGCAGCTAAAATGTACCAACTGAATTTAAGCGATTGAAAAAAAATTATTTTCGTTGCATTCCAACGATGCAAACTTGATCGTCATTTACAATTTCGTTTACGGTTGAGGAAGAGGCAGATAGGTGCCAGCCTTTGGAAGATCGTTGGAAAACCATTTCGGAGTTTTTAGTCCGTCTGGATTTTCCTATTTGAATACAGGGCTACTGGTTAATGGTCGCCATTTCGTAATGCTTTGTGCAAAAGTGAATAATTTTCGAGAATTTATTATTTTGATTCCTTTTTTAATAATAAAATTTAATTAAATACAAATTAATTTGAAAATCTGTTGTTATGGAATCAAACATTTTTATTATCTGCAGTTTGAGGTCACAGTAACAATGAATGATCAACAATAAAATAAGAATAATCTGCAAACATTTTTCAATAAGGGGTCCAAAACTCTGCAAGCCTAATAATTATTCTTATTTTATTGTTGATAATTCTTTGTATACGTACAAATAATTTTTAAAAAAGTATGATTTCATACAAGCTTATTCTCTTAATTCATTTTTGAAGCCGCCTACGTCTTACTTACAAAAATAATAATACAAATAATGATATCTCGAAAAAAGGTTCACTTTTGTATGAAGCATTACCGGCTTATTTAATAGCGGAACACGTCCTACATCCCTTTCACATATATTTCATCCCACATCGGCCAATTTCGAAAGCTTCCGATTTGTCCTTCCTCCGAAATAGATATACCGATTTTTTTTGTTGTACGGATTATTGTCTGACATTCGTTTCCCTCGATTTCTCCACTTTGCAAATGGCAACAAGCACGTAAAAGCTCCCGACATATTTCATAATGTAAAAGGCATGCAAGCAGCTTTAGGAAATTCCGGTTTCTCTTCCTTCATCTCTCTACTCTCTCGTACTCTGCCTCTGAGCAGATCAAAATCATTAAAACTCGAATGCTCGTCGGGTTTACGACTGCACAATGCATGCATGAAAAACTGGAGTATACAAGAATAGGCTCACGTCAGACCGTCTCAAATCTCGCGCCTCGGAGAAGCCAATAAAAAGTACGACGGAGAGAAAGAGCGGAAAAATCACACCCATACACTGATAAAAAAAACCCATACCCTTCGCGTACTAACAACGGACTGACGCAAAGCGAAAAATTAACGAGGTCGTGGAATGAATTTTCCAGCCTCCGAGCAGCGTGGGAAGGTACATGCGGGAGCCAAACACGCCTATACATAAACTTCTTCCTCGTAGAAAAAAAAAAAAATCTCAACGACCCCGAAGGTGTTAGCCACGTGTAGGCGGCCCATCGTCGAATGATCTCTGCTCTCGTTTTTTATCCGTCAAATTAACGGACCAATTGGTTTAATTCCTTTCCCATCACATTGATTCTCACTTCACGTGGCTCGACAAACAAACATGAGCCTTTGGAAATATTCGCTTTTCGCCCAAATATATCGTTTTTTAAAGGAATTTTAAGGATCTTGGAAGACAACGTTGCGTTTATATAATGGGCTCTAAATATTATTTTCCATTTATCTATAAATATATACACACACATAACAGACATACACTGCTGGCCAAAAGTGTGGGTACACGAGTAGAAATTTCTTACCACACTAAAAGTTAGGTAGCGGACTCAAGAATGAAGATAATCGAATTTCCCGAGTGGCGTTTCAAAGAGGACAATTTACCTTTATTTTTCTTTTTTAGTCAATTCTCTACTATTTTTTTTCGCCCCGGTACGCATTTTTCAACGTGGTCATTTTTAGGCTATTTTTTCGCTGTCGAAGGTCAACTGCAAAGTTCGTGGAAAATCTTTTCCTCGGTTTTCCCCAAAGTAACCTTAAAAAGGATATCAAAACCTACATTTTTGTTTTTTTTTTTTAGAAAGTCTCGTACGATTTTCTTTCGCCCTACCATTGCATTTTTAGTTAAAAAAGACACGTTCAAGAAAAAAAGCGTCATCGAAAAACTATAGGGTTTCAGAGGAAATGTCAAGAGGGTAAAAAGTTGCATGAGTTCATAATGGAGTGGCTAGAATTTTTTCAGAATGTTTTTTTTTCACATTTTCTTTACCACATTTGGTTGGAACTTTGACGAGCGAAGAGGTTCCACTCGGGAATTATGGGGTCTAGGACAATAAATTAAGACAGGAAATTTGTTCACATCTTTATTTTCAAATAAGTACAATTTTGTTAGATTTTAATTTGTAAAATCTTTTCCTGGAACTCGGAGAATCGTTTATAAATTTCGACTAGTGTATCCAAACTGTTGGCTGGCAGTGTATATACATAATATGATATATGGGAAATAATTATTTTTTAATAAAAGCAAATTTATATATGCGGATGGCGATAAGAACAAATCCATTTCGTCGCGATTGCATTGTCAATGGGGGGAGACAGTATTGTTTGAGGCATCGGTGCGACGCGAGGGATTGATGGGACGTGAAAATCGGAATAAAGAGGAAGGTTATATATCGAGGGATGAAGAGGCCCTCGGGCGACCAATCAGTGTTTTCGCGAGAATATTCACTCTCCGATCTCTCTAGATTTCCAGCGCACAAATCTCGCCGCGGGTCGTTGCAATTCCCGAGGTACACTAAGCTCACCCTTTATTTCCTCCACCAGTCCGACTGTGTGCCCTTGTGCATGTGGATATTTCTGTGCGCGGGTGCGTAAGCCTGCGAATGCCTGTGCCTTCGAGTGCCACTCGATATTTCAATCGAAATGTATATATATATATATATATATATATATATATATAAAGTAATGGATCCTCCTATATATATATATATATATATATATATATAAAGTAATGGAATGTAAAGGATCCTCCAGCATCCTATATCTTACTTGCACTCGAAAATATTCTTCATCTACATGCGCGATATCTTAAGGCCTTAGGCCACTCTAGAGGCCGAAAAATAGGCTTTTTGGGGATTTTTTTCTTCAGAGAAACTACAAACTAAATCGAGATTACAAAAAAGGGTGTTTATCATACATATCAGTGACTGTATACAATAATTTTTTTGAAGCGATTCATTTCGAAATGGCGGCTGTGCAGCATTTTTGCGATGACGTCACCGTTTTTGCAGGTTCCACGGCCGGGCAAATAGCTCCTGTAATTTTTTAATTATGATGATCCAATAATTTTTTTTCGATCATATATAATAACTGCATATAGAAGTACGTAAGGTTTTTTCGATGTATTGATTTTTGGCCAAATGGCGCACTTCTAAAGTGGAAAGTGAAAAATTTGCCTCAATAATCGTCAGATAATTGTTAATAACACATGAATTATGCAATATAAAAAAAAAAATCCTACGTACTTCCATAGACAATGTATTTTTCAAGATATATTCAACATTTCAAGTGAATCAGTTGAAAATTGACAGATTATTTTGTAGTTTTTCTGAAAAAAATCCCCAAAAAGCCTATTTTTTCGGCCTTCAGAGTGGCCTAACGCCTTGATACTCGAGAAGACTCGAAAAACGCTGTCCTCGTGAATTATTTCTGACTTTTTAATCCGTTACAAGAATCAAGAGTCACGGTGCTTCGACGGACTGATAGGCAGCCTTAGACAGTTTAGAAATCGAGTATTTTTAATGCAGAAATTTGTTGCTTAGTTCTCACATCCGACTACAACCTTATAGGGATTTAATAAAATCGTTGCATGTGGGGAGTCCACATTGGGATCCAATTGGATTCTGCACTGTTCCTCTATAAACGCCACATGAGAATTCTCACCACGTTTGAATCGAAAATATGTGAAACGTCGCGAGAAGAAACTCGGCGTGTTGAAACATAACCTAAACGCTTTTTGAGCGTGTACGTGTGCAGTGATATTACGTCAAAGTGCAGTAAAATAAATAAACGGCTGTTATATTGGATTTGTTATTTAAATCGGTTTTTACGATATACTTTTTCAAGCGATACATACTATTTTGAGATAAGATTTATACTTTTTTTTCAGACCCACACGGTTGCATATGTAGATATGTTGTTTAGAAGATTTAACGTACAGAATGCGATGGGATGCATTGATAATGGTGTCGAATTCTGTTCGATAGTGTGGGAATCCTTAAGGATTTAAATTGGATCCGTACATTCTAATGAAGAATCCCGATGAGAATCTAATGTACGAGCGTGACCTTTGGTATAGGGATCCAGTGCGATGACGCATTGGATATGGTGTTGAAGTGTGCATTGTTGAAATCATAGTCTCATAACGAATGCAACGAAAATTTATGTTTATTTTTTCGCTTCTTTATTTTTGTTACCGTTCGAACTGTATTTTTGCATTCTTAGGTTACGGATCGACTATAAGGATCTCGAGTAATATTTCAGTTATATTTGTAGCCTACCTTGCTGAAGTTTGCATCGTTGGAATACAACAAATATCAATTACTCTCAATCACTCTAATTTTTTTTTGGTGAATTGAGGCTGTGACATCGTTCAAACGTTTCTACGTTTTATCAATTTGCAAAAAAAGGATCAGAAGGCTTTGAATAATTATAAAAGAAAAGAAATAAGAAACGAAAAAAAATCGTTGCATTCTAACGATGCAAACTTCAACATCGTTGTAGCCTAAACGTGGCAAATAAGTTGGGCAATAGGGGAAAGAAATAATTTCGTGGCGTTCCAATGATGCAAACTTCGATATCATCGTAGCCTTAATGTGGCACATACGTTGGGCAGTAGGGAAAATAAATAATTTTGTTGCACTCAAACGAGTCAAACTTCAATACTATTCGTTGGATCCCTATCAAGTGATCCACCCAGTCCCCAATGGGGACAAGTATGGGAATCCAATTGGATCCTGCAACAGTTTCTGTACGGGATATATGCGTTCATCTCATGCGAGCCTAGCGAACTAAATGTACACTTTTGAACGCGGGGAAAAAATAACAAGAGGATGAAAAATAAATCTGAAAAAATCATGCACCCCTGATGTACACGCTCTGTGGTTTTTGTTATAGAACATACGAGTTTCGCACGAAAGCACGAAAAGTAGGTAATGTGCATAATGCAGACTTTCTATAGAATACTTAGTTATTCTATACAATACCGGATTCGTCACGGTAATGTATAAAATATTTTATCTATCGTTAGTCATTACATACTGTACCTAGGTAATGCACGCGATACCTAGTAACTATATACAATGCCATTGGGAGATCAGGTAAAGTATAAAATGATGGACAAATGAAACATCTTTTGTTTTCTCAGAATCATCAATTCAATAATTCGTTTCAATTGTATTTATTTGTTCTTACATATTAAACTATTGTGACGTTTTTATGTGCATAGAATTTTCTTCTTGAAACTTCACCTTCAACTATCACAATGCTGTTTAGGTTTGTTTGGGTATCGCGTACACATACAATGAAATGGCACACCATACTGAACAGAAATGTATAAAGTTGCAAGCCCTTCACTGCCCGCCTCGCGTGTTCTCTCGCCAACCGCATCTACTAGACGCTTTGGCGGCTGTACATTTGGTATTGTATAGTATGCTAGGTGTACCATGGAATAACTAATATCTTATACATTGCCTGAACGTTTTAGGCATTTTATAGAATATCGGATTATACAAATTGCCAGTAATATATATATATATATATATATAATTTTAGATTTGTTTATATTTATACATTTTATATAAATATATTTATATATTTTAGTATAGATTATACAAATTGCCATATATATATATATAATTTTATATATATATATATATATAAAGTTAGAAAAGGAGGGATTTCGGAAAGCCAGGGCAATAACAGATTGTATCTAATTGTCATGACTTTGCAAACGAGCCGAGTTCATAACAAGCTGCGACGACATATGCTTAAGTTTCATCCCCTTGGTACGCTTTCGGTATTTGGTATCGCGAAAGCTGAATAAGTAATTGAGAGCGAGCGAGCGAGAGTGAGAGAGAGAGAGAGAGAGAGAGAGAGAGAGAGAGAGAGAGAGAGAGAGAGAGAGAGAGAGAGAGGGCGAAAGAGAAACTGATGGGAGTGAGCGAGAGGGCGCCAGAGATTGATAGGAGTGAGCACTGTACTTAGCTATACTGATAATAGACCGTCCCGATTCTCATCTTTTCTCATCCATCACACCTCGTGGCGGCGAGGGTGGCTTGCTTCCGCTTCGGGATTCTTCTCGCATCGCTCGGTTCGCACTCGTCATCGCGCTCCCGCCCTTCGCCATTCCTCCTCGTTCCCGCGCGAGTCTAATTTCGATAACAGCCCGCCGCGCAGGGTTAAATCAATCGTTCCCCGCCATGGCAGCCACGAGTGATCCGAAAAAGTGATAGACAAAAAAAAGCAACGAAAAAAAATGAAAATAGAATGAGAGCTCGACGGAAAAGATATTAAGGTTGTCAACGGAGTGCCCCGTGAGGGGGGTGGGGGTAGGTTAGTGATCTATTTCACACGCTTTTTCCGTGTGCGTTTTTTTTATCCGCCTCTCATCCGATTCTCTGTTCTTTTCTCGCGCGTCTTCCGCGGCTTCGTTCTGACGGGCGAAGGGGAAAAAGACAAGTGGACGAGGACGAGGCCCGAGAAAAAGTTACAAACGAGAGACGAGAAGCAATTATCGGGAGTAACACGCTTCTCGATTTATCATACGTTTTATACAGGGTCCGGTCTCGCATGATTTGTTGCACGGCCTGCCGCGCGTGATAGCAACCCAAAAACCACCCTTTTTGCCTTTTTCTTCTTTTTTCTTTTTCCTTTCAACAGGGCTTGATTTGCCGCGGTCCTTTATGCCTCATGTGCCGATTTGTTTCGATCCTTACCTCCTTCACTTTCCACCCTCTCACCCTCTCACCCCCTCCTCCACCCGAAGACCCTCATCTCTATACTACTACCCTCATCTCTACTCTATACTATACTATCTCTATACTCTACTGGAAATAATGGTCATGAAGTTTTCATCGTTGGGACGCAACGAATATTCCTTTTCATATTTATATTTCCGCAATTTTACTATTCTACAAAATTTTTCCTTGGCAAATTTGAAAACAATGATTCCAAACGCGCGTTTCAAAAAATGTTTGAGGGTTTTTCGTGACGAAGAATTGCTAGAAAATTTTTTATTCCAACGATGCAAGGTTCAGTCTCAATGTGAAGAGGGTTCATAACTATGCTCCCGTCGAGGATTTTGGTTTTTCGTAAGGTACGGTGCTCAAAGGCGTTTCGAATGATTAGCCTCGTGGTGGGGCGGAGAGAAAAAGCGACTGCTCGCCGAATCAATTGATGCTGAAGTTTCCACCTTTGGAACGCAACGAAACTTCTGTTTTACATTTTTATCATTATCAAAGATCTTCTTTGTGGTTTTGTATCGTAGATGGCTAAATAAGTATCTGAAAATTATTGCGGCATTTTTGACCGCGTAAAATGTCAAAATAGATTGAAGGAATTAAGAAATATCAATTTGCATTGCCTTCCAACTATGCGAACTCCAACCTCGTCGAATCGAACGGGAATCAAAATTTGTCTACTCCTATACCGAAATTAATCGAAAAAGTGAAACAATACTAAGGGTCGCGAAAAAAGAGGCGAAGTGAAGGAACATAAATTTTCGTTATAACAATATATTTTTATTGCAATGTTCCTTGGTAAGTGGCGGATTTTTACGATCCCATGCCCATTCCCAACTCGTCCCGCATCTTTCATGCTACTTCCGGTTCCTGGGGCAACGCCTTCGAGGAGTTGCTCGCACCCAGCAGTTTCCGAAGCACTGGGGTGTCGTATCAGCTCGAGGGCACGGGGAAACTCTGTAAAACCTGCGTCGATAAATGATCGCAAGTCAGTGCCCGGCCGAGTGGTCACCCATCTTCAATTTAAAGCCGATTTAACGAACAATCGTGCCTTGCAGATCAAATGTATTGTCTTTTGAGCCCATTTGTCTTGTTTTTTAAAAATATTTTACTTTTCCCGTGTTCGTTAGTAATGATAGGTGGACCTCGAAATCTCGCAAAGTCGTTTAGACGTAGTCTTCTCATTTCTCGAAATACACACACGCACACACACACACCCTCTCTGGATGTTCTCTCGCTCGAACGTCCTGTGCGAAGCTCTTGTGGATTTCAATTTTAACGAACCGAGCCTTAACAAGAAGTCCTTCGTTCTTTTAAGTACTTGGAGGATAAAAGAGAGAGAGAGAGAGAGAGAGAGAGAGAGAGAGAGAGAGAGAGAAAGAGAGAGACTCGAGGGTTGGAGGTACACCCGAAGCTTTTCGTTTGCATCCCTTCAGGGAACTCAGTCATCCGTCTCCTTCTCGTGTTCGACACTCTCTCGTACAGCATTGCGTTCTTGCCATTGTACGTGTATTGCTGTGTGCGTGCATGTGTGTGTGTGTGTGTGTGTGTGCAGGGGCGAAAATTCGTCTCGCGTGCAAAAGTCCTACATCGCGAAGCTTTCCCAGCAAAATGAAAAAAAAGGAAGAAAAAAAAACAGCACCCTACGTGCTTGGCGGAGAGCATTTGCACGGTACATCGAAGCCTCGCGTTGACAAAACTACCTGGGGGAGCCTCCCGGACGTGTAAACGTAATACGAGAGCGACGAGAGAATTCCCTTTGTGTCTGACTCGAGTTGGGATTCACGTCAGGGGGGAGTGGGTCAGAGGCAGAGACCGAGAGAGAAGAAAAATTATGGAGAGAGAGAGAGAGAGAGAGGGAGAGGAAAAAAGAAACCAACACGAAGATGTATTCAAGAGAAAAAAGGGTTTTTTTCCGAGAAAACGCGAGTGAGAAAGGGTTAGGAAGGAACTCGAGAAATAAACAATATGGAATGTCGTCACCGAGTCGTGAGAGACACCCTCGATGTTCGCAAAATAGCTGGGGTTGCGTTGTTTTGTCTCCCTATAGTTCAGTTTCATGTCACACTTTTCCACTGTATCTCCTTTCCCCTAACACTCTGCCATCCTTTATTTCTCTCTCTCTCTCGTTCCTCTTATCTCTCTGCTTCTTTTTCCCGCCCTCCCCGATTCTTTTCTCCGGCCCTCGGACCTTTTGTCGGCTGAACTCAGTCTGGGAAGATCCAAGGACGCACCAGCTCGTTGCCTCCGATTGCCACGTTCCCAGCCCCCGTTGATCGTAAAGCAGAGACTCGACGTGGCAAATAGAACGGGCGCGCGCCAGTTTGTCCTCAAGTGGAAAACGTTGTGTCAGACACGTAGACGAAAATATTTGGGCAATGGTTGAACGAAAAAAAAAAATTCTGAGGTGTTAACACATTGATGTATAACGAACTTGTATTTTCCAAAAGAACGTTTCTACTACCAGGACTACTTTGGATCTTTGGAGCAACGTTTCCATTTTATATAGGCTACAGAGAGTCGTGTTGTTTTGGAAGATCGTAATGTGTAATTGTAATGAGTCGACATCATTAAGACCACCCGTGGATAAAACGCCGCAGAGTTCTAATTGGATTCCCGTACTTGCGTCTATTTCCTGATAGGGATCGAATTGATCCACGCATTGGATTCCTATGCTGAACCGTCGTGATATTGAAGTTTGCATCGTTGCGACCGCAACGACAACTTAGAAGCCTGAACTTTTTTTGACAAGTTCTGGCTATGAAAATCAATCGAAGGTTTTTTGCGGATTCTTATTCCGATAGATTGTAGATAGACTGTAGATTTCCGCATCTACACATCAAATTTGCAGGACAAGATTTTTGGATGGTAAAGAAAATGAAGGGATAAAAATAACCAAAGCAATTTTCGTTGCGTTCCAACGATGCGAACTTTAACATCGTAAAACGTCACGATAATGGATTCTGATCGGGTTTCCCTGCTGGAATGTACGAGTCCATTTTGAATGCTAAACAATTCCTACATTATCGAACTAAATCCGATCAGATTCTTGATGAACCCCGTCGCGCTTGGTACCTTAAATTTTCGAAACAAAATATATACATATACAAAATGACGGAGTCTTAAGTGATCGTCACAGTGTAACGGGTCGAAGAATAGTTGATCACGATTTTTTTTTCGATGATTAACATACACCAATCAGTCTGATTTTTTTGTGTTAAATCAAAGCACTTACGAGTCAATTTTTAAGCGTTTATTTTTATTATATTTTTTTTACAGTTTTCAACGGTTTATAATGTCTTCGAAAAAGGGAGTCCTCGCGGTGTAGACGGTTTGCCAAAACATCAAAAGAAAACTTGTCATAGGATTATCAATCAATATGAAAGCCGCCGTCTCGCTATGGACGTTTTTTCGAAATGAAAATTGATAAAATGGCGGTGATTTGAAAAAAGTATGAAATTTAGCCTATTTTTTCGTTGAAAAATATGAAGATCAAAACAAAATTGAGAGATTCCATAGCAAGATGAAGAATGGAAGGAATTTTTTTTGGGCGATCCAGCACATTCCGTTTGAGAGTGTGAAATACAAAAAAATTCAAACGACGTCAATCGGGAAATAGCGCGGGATGCATGAGGATTCCAATGTGAACCCCCTGTGTGCGGTATTCCTATCAAATCCCTACAGGGATGTGGGAGGATCTGTGGACTCCTAAACAAATTTCAGCACGGGTAATAACTCGGATGCAAGCATCCTCGTTACCGGGGCACGACGGAACTAATTCGAGTGTTTCACGTGGCGGAATTTTTTTTTTCAGGATTTAATTTATCCCAGCCAAATGGGGCTCCAAAAAAAAAAAACCTCGGATAATGACGCAAAGACCAGTTCCCAACCTCTCTCTCTCTATATATATATATCTTTCTTCTTATTTAATGAAGCTATTCGTGGAGCCTCCGCACCGCTGAGAGAAAATTCACCACGCCACCTCGCTCGGAGATTTCGGGCTGCAGATGTACGAGATAGAGCCAAGTAGTAAAAGTGAATACTCGCCTGGAACAATTTGGAGCGAGAGAGAGAGAGAGAGAGAGAGAGAGAGAGAGAGAGAGAGAGAGGGAGAGAGGGATCGGGCGAATAAAAATGCGACGTAAAATCCTCGCCAGATATATTCCTCGACGCCTTGCGACGATCGCTGGAATGCTTGCAATTTCCCAATAGATCCTCTCACTCCCTGTCTAACCACATCGTCCGATGATATACACACACACACACGCGCATACACTCACACACGTCTGTACACGTAAGAATCACCACATGCACGACGAGCTCATGGAAAAGCGTGAGAGCATGAAAACGTGCTCTTCGGAAAATGGGAATGAGTGCTCGCGTCCCTTCGAACCAAAGGAGACCGCCGTTTTCGTCGCACAGCGGAGCAGGGGAGGGGCGATGAATTTTTCCAGTCGCGAGAACATTTATATACAGGGTGTTAGGATGGTCGATGCAAAATCGTAAGGGAGTGATAGGTCGCCTCGTTAGGAACATATCTAATTTAGGTTACCAAAGTCCAAAGTCTAAGGATTTCGAGTTATCGTGGTGAAACATTTTCCATAAATCGTGAAAATTTTTTTTTCAAAAGTAGGTTAATTGATAATGTTCAAACAGACAATAGTTCGTAACTTAAAACTTATTTGCGTCTTAGCTCAATGTGTATTCAATCGACAAGCACTAATACAATCATCTGTATCAGCATAGCTAACTACACGGGACGTGTTGAATAATTAAAAACTTGTCAAGCAACTAAAATACCTCTACTGTTGATGCTATTGTAAAAAATATCACATTAACGTAAGAGGTAAACGAGTTAGTACCTAATGTTGGGAAATTTTCCGAAAATCATACTTACCATGATAACTCGAAATCCTTAGAGTTTGGACCAAGGTAACCTAGGTTAGATATATACCGAACGAGGTTACCTATCGGCCCCTTAAGGCTTCGCATCGACCTTCCTAACACCCTGTATATATATCGTGTTCGACGTCGAATGAAAGCGGTGTGGGCTCTCCGGTTGCGCGAGCCCATTTTGCCTCCAGGACGAAGGGAGACGAAAAAACGGAACTGATAAGCGACGAGGAGCGGGGGAAAAAATCGTCGATATAAGAAACCATATCGAGGATGATGGCGGTGGAGAGAATAGAGAGTCATCTCAAGTCCTGGGAATGAACTCGGGATGAGTTGGAGACAGATGGCATCTCGTGGCTCTTGGCATGCGCGGTGATAATGGGAATGAGAGGGATGACGAGTCCATTAGGGGTCAGAATCAATATTGGTGATCAAAAATGAGGTGATTCGTTCATTAAACGAAATTGTTTGGCAGTAGAGTTCCCAAATGAAACATATTGAAACTCATTCAGCGCGTGAACGACCATGAGTGAGGCCTCATATTTTCTCCGGTTACAGAATTAATGACGTCTCGTATAATTTTTGACACTTCTTACCATGATTGATGACTTTTTGAGGTATCGCAAAAAGTGCGAGGTGGCGTTTTCGAGACCGCCTTTTTCCATGGCCATGCTGGATAGGAACGTGGAGCAGATGCCTTAATTTTTACTCGTCTCGTGGGAATATGCGGGGAGAGATACTCCAGATATGAAGATTCTTTTTTACCTCTCGCTCCTGTCTTCTTACCTCGAGCGATCCGTCCCGTCAGATTGGCAAAAAGTGGGTTACTTTGCGAAAATCCTCGGATCCTCCGTTTTACCATCCCCTTCTGCCCCTTTCTCGTTTTACTCGTTTCAACCAATCCTTTCTGCTCGTGACGTACTTCCACAAGAGCTACGTACACATTTTCCCACAGGCTGGAAACGAACTCCGCTGTCGAGGAGGCAGGACATTTTATTTAATTATCTTAACAATATGTGATGCTGGTGAATTCGTTTATGGAATGTCTGAATTCTTTTTTGCACGAATTAGGCCTGCCAAACTGACGTGGACGATTTTTTAGGAACTTTTTTTTTCGAAAGCTACGATCTAGAGTAGCAGAGGAAGGATATAGGCAGAGTCACAAGTGGATTCCGGCATGCTCGTCATGCTTAGTTCTTATATATGCGATAGTGCTTATCGATTCGATACTCTCCTCTCCCTCTCTGTCTCTATTTCGATCTCTCTGCAGCTCGACGTGGTACTTTCCCCGAGTGGACACTTTGGCCCCACTTGACCGAGAGCAGCTTTCAACTCGAGCCAGCGGACAGCCCATCATCTCGAATCGCGACCCATTCGATTGGAAAGTATTTTTCCTTCATCCAGCTAGGCCCCGATCATACGTATTATGGAAAATGTACAAACCTGTATATATGTATGGGAAAAGGATATTTCGAACCCGTTATATCTATGGAATGGTGGTTTTCAGAGCATCGGACAAGTCCTCCAACTTTTTCGAACGAACTGTTGATTTTGGGAACAGTACGGTTGTTGAAATAACCGTTATAGAAATATGCCACCATCTTCCTATTGGGGATAGGTGATGTTGAGTGTGGTTAGAGGCTACTACGAGGATGGTGATCGAATCCCGGTGTCTTCAAAACCACATTTCTTCATCTATAGGCACTTGGTCCTGTTCCTTGGGTCTTTTTCCATCAGCCATCCCACAGCTCTCTGCTTTTGCCCCTGCCTAGCCGCATGTGTTAAAGTAACTCAGGTAGGACATTACACCCAGGAATAAATTGCTTTCTCGAACGATTGTGAGAACCGACGGGAACGAGGGACAACTGTAAGGCCGTAGAAAGGTCGTAGGTTAAGTATCATGGTTATCTCTCTAGCAAAGTGCTACGTGCAAACCTCTTTTTACCCCATCAAATAACTGTACGAGATGGGTGCGATTGGACGCTCGTATAACGCACGTTTCTGCCTTCTCCGCCACCAAGAGGTGAGACATATACAGCGCAATAGCTGAGGGCAATTGATTCCCAATGTAACTACAAATCCGTTGAGTTCATTCCAGAGTGTAGCGTACCATCTACTACTCTACCGCCTTCAACTTCGTCCATCCTACGGTGACCGCGGTTGACTTTCTTCGTCATGTGGAAGACAAGCCGATGGAGGTTGTCATCCGGTGGGGACACGCACTACATCCCCAGTGTGGATTCACGTGTCCCCGATGAGAGAAAGTTTCGGGATTGTTTTTTTCCGGGCCAGACAAACCGAACCGAAACAAACGTCCGAACCACGTTACGAGGATATTACCTGTTTCATTACGCGAATGGATTATCTTGGCGTAATTGCGCCATTGTGCGCGGTCTAACGAAGATGGATCGTTCGTTGTATGTGCTTTTATTTTGTCGCCTCGCAAGCTTCGCGGCATTCAATACTGAACGCAATGAAGGATAGAGGGTGGTCCGAAAAGGTACGTCCAAAAGGAAAAACTAGATGCCTCCTATCAATCCCTATACGAATTGGACCCATTTATGTACTTCGATCTTTATTAGTTGTGAAGAAAGAAGCATTCTATTGATTTTTCCTTTTTGTGTATGTACTTTCCTTGCGATTGTTTTCACTTGTGTTATGGTTGTGGAGTGCACTGTTAAGCAATATATAAACAACCAATTGAACACTAACGTGCGTGCATCAGATTTCGATTAAAAGTTTCGAAAATAGGTTCGAAAGGATCAGACACTAAAGTTAAGATGATAGAAACATACTCGTACCAGTCTAAATAACACCTAATTGCTTTTAGAAACTTTTAGGAACTTCTAAGAGTTCCATATACATAAGAGAAAAGTGAATAAAAACCTATGCTACAGGAAAACTGGGAGAAAGAAAAGATCGTCGAACATGCTCGGGGGTGATTCGCATAGTTATTACATACGAGGCATCAATATTGTTCTCTCGGACGTCACTTTTCGGGTCATCCTGTATATACATGAATGCTTTCGGGGCTGGTGAATATTGTTGACTTTTCCGATTTCAGTCGGGTGATTAGAGTAACGTAAATTGATGACCGAACATTTTTCGTGTCCTTTTGTTTCCCTATCAGCCGCACGCTGATCGCCCGATTATTCGCCCTTGTGTAACTTACGTTTGTTTGCATGTACGACGCGTACAGGCATTATATACGGGGAGAATAACACCAGGTCGAAATTAAGTTAATTTATCTTGACTCCGCGGAAATAATCACCGGGAGTTTGAGGCACTTGGGTGCCGCGGTGGCGGCTGGAATGAGGGTGGGTGGCCGCGCGGTGGAGGATTCCATTGGGGTCGACCGGAAGGGATCTCACGCCTGAGCTAAGCGAGAGGAAAGTATATGCCTGTGAGAAAAAAGGATACTTTGAACCCGTTATATCTATGTTAGGTTGACTATCAGCATGTTTAGCTCTCTTCCGCACTGTCTTCAACCCTCCATGTGTCCACTACATTTTACCAGACACCATGTGTAAACTGGGCCTTTTAGGGGACAGTCGGGTTTTCAGAGTTGCCTAGGCTTGCGGAAAATCTGAAAAAAGTGTTCACTGCATGGCCCAGAAGTGTGCCAAAGTCAAAAGTCGAAAATCGTTGTTGATTAATATTAAAATATAGCTAAGGGAAATTTGAGTTTGAAGTTTCCTTTTCCCTCAAAGACCCAGTGTACACACGCTGGGACAGATTAATTTTTTTATTTCACATAATCAAATCTGAGGATGCAACGTTGAGCAGCACCTACTATTTACCGATATTATTCGCTCAAAAATTTACTTCAGTTAACTCAAATGCCAAATAATAAAATGTCCTTACTTGTGCAGCAATGAACTTCTTATTCTATTCGGAAAAAATCGAGAAAAAAGGACCGGTGACTTGATCCTCGCCCTGTAAATTTATTCAAAGCGGATCAATAATTTTGAGTCCTAGAAGTTTCGTTCTTCGAGATGACTGTATATAAATACGCCAACAACTATCCAAACGTGGGTTTGAAGACATTGGGGCTTAATATTGAATATGAAGGGCTCCATCTCAGCCGCAGTTCACAAAAATGAATACCAATCACGGGTGGGGGTCAAAAGTTTGAACAATCAATGTTCAGAACGGCCGAAATTCCGAATGCAGTAGTGGCGAACGTAAATATGACGAAAGTTTCCAGTTTCGAATTCATTTAAACCGAAGGGCCAAAACGACGATCGGTTAAAACAACGATGGGCAAAAATATCGAACGGTCCGGATAACGAACACAGCTTCCCTCTAAAGCGCACGCAACGTATTACTCGATCCCAAGTGTTCGTTATCCGGACCGTTCGATATTTTTGCCCATCGTTGTTTTAACCGATCGTCGTTTTGGCCCTTCGGTTTAAATGAATTCGAAACTGGAAACTTTCGTCATATTTACGTTCGCCACTACTGCATTCGAAATTTCGGCCGTTCTGAACATTGATTGTTCAAACTTTTGACCCCCACCCCCAATCACTCTCTAAATATCGTTCTGATATCCATGTGTTCCCAGATAAGGCCGGATCTCCGGCCCACCTCATGCCGAATAAAAAATTTCTCACGATTCCTGTTTCATGTCGGGTGTAGCGTTAAGTGTGCCAATGGTTTTATCAAATTACTAGTGTAGATCGATGCATGTACGTATACGCAAAATGGCGATAAATTGATTACATACATACATACATACATACATACATATATATATATATATAGAAGCGGGAAAGAGGGGAGAACAGAAGGTGGGAAGATGCCACGAAAACTTGGAGATTGGGGCGTATAGCCCGCAGGGAGTTACACTAGGAATAGAGACTTTATTCGAGCTGAGGCTGAAATAGGAAAACTGTACATATACTTTTCTCTCTCAATATCTCTCTCTTTCCATTTGTCACGCAAAAAGCCTATGCTGCAGACGAAATTGACTATTCCTACCGTTTTCGAAAAAAAGAGGAGGGCAAGTAGGTGCTGGGCGGTAGGGCCCGACAGGAAGGACGAAGATAAAATCCGTGCGGTGACAATACCGCAGGCTGCGGATATCACACGCGTAGTATAACATAAATAAATTTATCGCTTGCTGAGCTCATTGCTGTAATAATTCTGGACAATGGTATAACCACACAAACACACACCCATACAAATGAAATATATATATTGTATCTGGGGGACATATATTTATAAGCTACGCAAGATATCCCGAGGCTGGTGAGGTTAATCCTCCAGAGAGCCGATTTTCTGCACCCGTAGGGCTCCTCGGACGTCGTAATCTTCCAGGGAAAATTTATGGCCCAGTTGTTCAAGAGATGTTTAGTCGTACTTAATCCGTAACCATTGCACTCTGTACTTACCCTCTGGATATATATATCCTTGCTGTGGTCCGTTTCATCGCACGATACGATGAGTCTTCCTGTGGGTTCCTGTACACAGCCCTTCAGGCCAAATGGCCCGAAGGGGATGCTGTGAGTCGCGAAACTGGTCAGGAAGCTCGAGTTTTCGGGCGATGTTCGTTGAAGGATACTATTTTTTTCTCAACAATAGATACGTGAATCGAGTCCCAACTTCCGGTAGTTCCAATACATTCATTTTTGGAATCAATTAACATTCATTATCTCATTCGTGATGTACCAGGTGAGGTGACAACTATTAGCAGTAAAAGTGTTTTCTAACCTATCAGACATAGGGGAAAACTTTTCGTGTGAAAGTTGCATTGTTCGAAGGTTGTCATCGAGTGGTGGTTACAAGGTTCATCCAGTTGGAGGCCTTGCGGATATTTAAAGAACGTCTCCATTAAAAAAAAAATTGGGACCTCTATTTCCTTGAGATTTTTATCAAGGAAGTAAAAATAAGTGTAAACACAAAATTTGAAGAAGATCGATCGAGATTCAGTATAGCAAATATATTAAAAAGAAATTTCGATGGTTCTGGCCTATCGGTTGAAAAAACGGCGCAAACATTTACTCCTATAAAAAGTACTCGATGCGATGGCCACTGCTTTCAATGCGGGCTTGCAATCTGATTCGCATCGATTGTATTGTGTTATTAATCATGTCAGTCTCTATTAACGAACCGGCTCTAATGGAGGCTTCAACAGCTTCGACAGCGTCGATTACTGCGCACTGTATGCAGGCAAGAATAATTAAAGCCTGCTCGGTAATACAAACGTGCTTAATAAGACATTACAATCAATGCGGATCAGACTGTACAAGCGATAATTGAAAGTGGTGACCATTGCTTTGAGCACCGTCTATAGAGTGAGTGTTTGCACCGTTTTTTTTCTAAATCAATTAGGCTAAAAACATTGAAATTTGGGTTTTATCGATTTTTTATGTGGAATTTTGATCGCTCATCTCAAAACGTGGGATGTGAAATTTAGTTCCTTGATAAAATTGTGTAAAAAAAATAGAGATCCCATCTTTTTTAATGGAGGCGATCTTGAAATCTACGAATTGTATTCACGTTTAATTTCGAGTTTAAGATTACGTAAAGCATTCTTCTCCCTGATAAAAAAAATGTCGAAAAATAAGAACGTATGTTCAGCGTTTTTAAGAAAATCGGAGCGGGTGAAGTCTCGGATAAAAGCTAGTATATATACATAATCATTTAGTTATAAATTAGCATTCATATTTAGTTATCAATGGTAACGTCCAGTACCTTTATTGCTCTAATAAAACGCTTGCTTGGATTTGTCATCAGTTAGCAAACGATAATTTTAATAGTTAACAAACATTATCTCCTGATCGACAGTGAGCACGTAGGCTGCGGTCGTTTACGTTGAAGTTCCAGAAAAGTCGACAATTTACATATCGCTTCAGCCCAGATAGGGTACTTACCCTACCTGTTACCAACCGTTCCGTTTTTTACTACGGACCGTGACAACGCGGCGTTCTACAAAGCATCCCTCTACGAGGTTTTCTTAATTTTTTATTTCTAACTCCTCGTCGTTCTTCGCATGTACATGGTTGCAACAATTTTGTGCCTTCACTGTTACACCCTCTTGACGATCTCAAAGGGGTTAATTATCGTGAGTCGAATTTATAAAGAAGCACTTCTTAAAATGAACGATTAATTCATACTTCGAAAGTTTCCTGGTTCCGCCAATGGACGGCTCTGGGCTCACTACCATCGACGAGGAAGTCGATGCTCGTTTGACGCGCGAGTGATTTAATTGATTTTTCCTTCCCTCTCTTTCTCTTTCTCTCTCTCTCTCTCTCTCTCTCTCTCTCTCCCTCCCCCTCCCACCCCCCTTCTCCAGTTGTCTTACTATAGTTCTCATCGAATCGCTGGTTCAAACACTCGCCCCAAAGTTACAAACTATCCTCCAATTTAATTGAATATTTCCTGCAAGTTCCTTACGTGTGTCAAAAGCTTGTTTCCTCCACTTACATTAGACCTGCGTACGGGGCTTCCCGTGCGAAGCGGGCCGTTTTAATCAAGGCAGAATTCTTGACCATTCAGCTGGCCTACCTTCATGCACTCGCTCCCCTACCTCACTTTATTTTTACCATGGAGAATGTCACCGCATGCCCCTCTTCCAATGATCGTCATTCAAAAGTGACAAGATCTAAAAAAAATTTGCCCGCATAGTTTGCGGCTTCGCTGTTTCGAGTGGGCCACCACGGGGAAGCACCATTCTGAATCATAGGGTGCCATTCTGAATCAGCCTGTAAATCACTTTCGCGTAGTTTTCGTTTCCCGGTCAACTGGATCAACACTTTTGTAAATGCTTGCCGAAGGTTTCGCGCAGTAGGAGCGCTAAACGTACTGGAGGTCCTCTTGGAGAACGTATCTCGAAATGGGTGTATGTGTTAGAGAGGGAGAGAGGGGAGAGAGAGAGAGAGAGGGAGGGAAAACGATGAGAACAGCAGTTTGATTCCGCTATGCTTACACCGCTTTAAAAGTTTCAAAACGAGAAAGCATCCCACGGCGACGACGTAGAGCTTCTTTCCCTAGCGAAGAGAGAGAAAGAGAGAGAGAGAGAGAGAGAGAGAGAGAGAGGGCCCAAATCTTTGCTTAGCATTCTATGCTCGAAACGATTTCAAACTCCATTCGATCTCCTCCCTCTCTCTCTCCCTCCCTCCCCCCCTCTCTCTCTCTCTCTCTTTTTCTTCTCTTCCTCTCGCCACTTCGTTTCAACAAGTTCGACGGATTTTCAACAATCTCTTCCCCTTCGATTTCCTCGCCGTTGCATCATTCAGATTTTCTCACCAAGTTTTCCGCCCAAACGGAGAACAAAATCCCGCGAACTACGACATGCGCTCGTATATATAAATGCACGTACGAATCGGTAAAAGCTTCCTTTTTATCCTCCTCCTACCCGAGATCCTACATGTATACGTGGATGCGTAATGTCCCACTTTTGAATTCATACTGCCTGCAATTCGCTGTTTGCTCCGATTCGACACATTTTCCGGAAATGTAATATCCGTGTGGTTCGAATAATCACTTTTTTTGCATCGGGGTGGGTGCGTAAGTGCTGATGTTAATTTTTTTCCCGTTTTTTCCCCTGAATAATATGAATATGTTTTTCAGAGGCATTTTTTTGAGTCGAGCATCGCGCAAAAATGCTCGAGTGCGCTCCAGGATGGAGCAGACCGTAAGATATTCTTATTTTTTTATAAGGTATGTTATTATTATTCTTTGACATTTTTCATTCGTAGACTTCCATTGCGTTCGTGTAGTCTCGAGATTAGTCGTGGAGCTTCGAGCGTTGTCAATTTTGCGTTTTTCGTAATATTTGTTTTGTTTGTGTTCACTGGCTTTTATAAAGGGGAATTTGTAGAAGGGCCTATTTCGCATGTATATCATCCTATGACTATTATTGTTATCGTTTTGTTACCTATTGCTATTTTCATTTTTATTTTGTTGCGATCATTATATGTGGGTGTGAGTTTGTTTGATTTATCGAAATCGAACTAAACTCGCACTCACACACACGCACGCTTACACTAGGGACGTTAAAGACTTTACCTCCTCGTGGTAAATTCGCGACAGCGCTAAAGTAGCGAATAAATGGTATTATAACTTAAAGACTATGAACGGTATCAAAAAACTTTTCCTGCAGAAGTTGTTAGTTTTGGCCTGACAAATTTTTTCGCAAAAAATCATGATTCCATTTAACCTTTAATTTGACCCGGATAGTACTCATCCACCTGCCCTTAACAACCCTTCGGTCGGTTTTTATTGAAAAAAAGTCCGGGATACCCTTCAACCATTTCTTAATACATCTGCATAATCAAAATTCGAAAAGTATAAAATCGAATTGTTGTTAAAAATTAATGAAAATTTTCAATTTTGGGAAAGTGAGCATTTTATATCGAATCCTTCCCGGTCCTAATGACCCAGCGTGTTAAAGAAGGGTTAATAAAAACATGTACCAGTTTAACGTCGCCGTTTTGAATTTTGGACGAAAGAATATTTTTTTTAACGTCGTCCTTCACTCTTAAGGCCTTAGGCCACAGTAACAGGTATAAAATAATGTACGAATTAAAATTTTTTTTTCGTATGACAAAGTGATTGACTCATAAAATTAATTACACATCTATTTAGTATGAATATCAAGCTGTTAGATTTTTTTTTCGATGTACAAAATGGTCGACTACTTATATTTTCTTTTGTTATCTTTTTTTAGGCGCTCCGTGGCGTGACATTCAGCATCCACAATTTTCGACCTAGAACAAAAAACAAATATTCTCGCCAATCTGCATTAGAATACCTAGAGAAGTACGTACGGAATTTTAAAAAATATGATTTTATTCAAAAGTTGTACGTATTTGAACTTAAGAAATGAATTTTCAGTGAAAAATGTCGTATAAAACTGCTTATAAAATGAAAAGTTTTTGATTAATCAGAAATTCTGTACATACTTCTCTGCGAAATGCAATAGGAACATAACTTTTAAATTTGAAGTAAATCGAGCGAAAATTGTTGAAGCTATTTCCCACGCCAATTGGAAGAAAAGCTGTTTCCAGAAGTTTCAAGCATTTGGCCATTTTGTAGATCGAAAAAAAAAATTCTAACAGCTTGGTATTCATACTAAATAGACGTGTAATTAATTTTATGAGTGAATCACTTTTTAATACGTAAAAAATATGTTACAATCGCACATGATTTTATACCTGTTACTGTGGCCTAATGCCTTAAGAGTTTTATTATAGGCAATAATAAAATCGATCGGAGCAGTATTTTTCGAGATTGATCAGGTGTAAGATTTAAATGGGACATCCGATATGATTTTATAATAATGATAATTATTATTATTCTTTCATTATATCGTATATTTATCTATACATGTAGTGGTTGTATTTCTTGTCGTTGGTTTCATAAATATAGATTAATCAGTCGATCAATCAATCAAACGCGCACTTTATTTTTTTTTCTCCCATTTCAATGGATTGTCGGAACCGTTATGACTCATTACAATTCACTGGTGCAGCACAATCATTAGTCCTTAAAGATGTTGAGTCCCAATTCGCAAATGATGATAAAATTCTGAAAATTTGGTATGTTTTTGTATGAAGTATTTCAGAGGTCGTGTAAAAATTTCACGATAATTAGGAAGCTCGTTATTGAACAATTAACATTCACAAATTAAATGTTGTTTTATGGAAACTGATGTAACTTTGCAATAAGTTTTTTTTTTTGACCTCTCAATTTTATAATATCTACAATATACTGAAAGCAACGGAAACAAAACGAAGTTTATTGATAAATTTTTTTTATTTCTTTTAAAAATTGTTCTTAACAAAATGTTAATTTTTTAATAACGAGATTCCTAATCGTCGTGAAATTTTAACACGACCTCTTAAATACTTCATACAAAAACATACGAAATTTTCAGAATTTTCTTATCATTTTTTATTTCAACCCTTAAGGAGGTTGAAGTAATGATGATAGAATTCTGAAAATTTGGTATGTTTTTACATGAAGTATTCAGGAGGTCGTGTAAAAATTTCATGACGATTAAGAAGCTACTTATTGAACAATTAACATTAACATGTTTCATAGGGACTCAACATCCTTAAGGGGGGATTGTCTTTTTTTTTCGCAAAATTTACCGTTTTTTGGGAATTTTTTTGTGAAGAAAGTATACAACGGAAAACTTGTGAAACTTGGCATATAGTTTTATTGATCTGTTTACTACATACAAAAAAATTTTTAAACAATTTCATCAAAAAATCCGCCTCCCACCCCCCTCGACGCGCGATGGTCCTTTTTTGATGGTGTGCACGATTTCTCAAAAACTATTCAACCGATTGCCTTTAAATTTGGACAGAATGCTCAGCTGACATCCTTTTATCGTTTGATGAAGCAAAAAAGCAATATGTTTAATAGTTTTTTATTTATAAAAAAAAGTCGATCAATTTTTTTCGAAAAATCGATACTTCAAGTTCAAAACGTCACCAAATCGTCAATTTTTTTTTTCCCTTCATCGAACGATAGCTATATGTGTCTAAAGTAAAATGCTTTTTGGGTTTTTGTTGCAAGATGAACGTGAAGGCTGTAATCGTGCACACCATCAAAAAAGGACCATCGCGCGTCGAGGGGGGTGGGAGGCAGATTTTTTGATGAAATTGTTTAAAAATTTTTTTGTATGTAGTAAACAGATCAATAAAACTATATGCCAAGTTTCACAAGTTTTCCGTTGTATACTTTCTTCACAAAAACATTCCCAAAAAGCGGTAAATTTTGCGAAAAAAAAGACAATCCCCCCTTAACGCGATCACGCATTGTATGGAATATTCTCTCCCTCTCTCTTTCTCTCTAGCGGGGTCTCTTCTTGCTCTCTCGGCTCGCGGGGTTCCGATGCGAGGCTGCTAAATTTGTATTGCGAGCTTACAGCCCTCACGCAGAAAGGAAAAGCGAGACGGGGCGGAGAAGGACGATTGGGGGTGCAGCCCCCTCCTATAGACCTGAGCAAACGGATTTGTGTGCGATTGGAGGGTGGGTTGTACCGATTGTAAATGCCCGTGTTTACGAGAGAAGCCTGCTCTCACGGGCCATTCATAGGGCACACAACGAGGAGAACCGAAAACACGCGTATTGTGTTCACCGCGAACGAGAATTCTGATAATTCATTTTTCAAAGCCCCTCCGGCTTTTCCATATCCGTTCATTCAATATTTTCAACTTTTCTCCATCCTCGTTCCGTTTCCAGACGCACATTCACCGGAAGACTCGCTCGAAAAGTGCGATTCGAATATCGTGGAAGCGCGCAGTTCGTCGCTCGAAAGCAGCAACGATAAAATGATGCCTGGAACGCTTGGCTCTGGGGTGTCGACGAGCATTTTGCCGGAAACGCAACGGATTTTTGTACAAAAAGTGGCGAATTTTTTTGACGAATCGTGGATTGCTGAAATGGTCGTCCGGTGCTTCGAGGAAGGTTTCTACTTTGTCGGACGAAAAATGTTCGATTTTTCACCAATTTTTTATGCGTAGAATATTAAATATAGAATGTTGAAATTTGGTGTGTTTACTGGGCGGTCTTTGGAGAACATAATATTTTTTTTTTAACGGGTGATCTGAGGTGGAAAAATTACAGATATTTTTACTTTGTACAATATTGTGTATAAGTCAAACTAGAATGAAGAATAAGAATTGAAAAATAAGAAAATTGTGAGCCATCGAAGAGGAAGTTCTTTATCAAAAGGGTTCATAAAATAAAAACGTTTGAATATTTTTGGGTAATTCTAGTTCATCTAATGAAGACATTCGTTGTACATGTGCCTGCCAAATTTTACGATTCCTCATCTAGAGTGTTCGGGAGCACTTCCGGAAATTTGAAGAACGTGGTTTTGAGAAAAACCAGCTTAAAGTTAAACTGAAGTTTATGTGCGAATAAAATGAAAAGTTTCATACTCTCACCTTATCTGCTGTGCCAGAACTATAGAGATCACTTTCCTCTTCTTTCCGACACCGAAAAATCAATTTTTTGTTGGCCAATCAAAGTAGATTAAGCTTAAGCTGTCTTCGAAACGTTACGGTCTTGTGCGGTCGTCGTTATGATTACGATTTTTCATGATTTTTGCATGGGTCTGTAAACTTTTCAAAAATTATTATGCTATTTGGTTTTGTTTAATTCCGTACGATTCTGTCGAAAGCTCGAAAGTAATCCTGCTTGTGGTGAATTTGTATTCAGGAGGTAGACGTATATCGATGGGGAGTTATAAAAAAAATATTAGAACGCACATTTTTTTCGGACCGCGATCAATAAAAGTTCCTTCACTGAACCGTCGATCATTTATTTTCTGCTTCGATGTGAAACGTCATTCCATGCTTATTCTCTTCCTTATCGTTTGCTTTTTAAAATGCCATTTTATTCATCGAGCTCTGATTATTTTTCGATTTTTCGCAGAATTTCAAATTCGAACCATCGGTTTTTGCAAATTTTTCCACACCTTTTTTTGGCAATTTTCCAAGTGCACTTTCCGGAAAAACTAATCTAGGAATCAAGATGAATCCAACGGTATTTTCTGAGTCTATCGAAATCCTTTCAAACGACCCTTATTAAGTTTATGTCACTCGAATAGAACCGACGCTACGGTTGTTCAAAATTTCGTGATTTTGGCGATTCTGAAAAAGTTGCAGAAGTGCCGAAATATTTTTTTTCCAATTTTTCATCATTTCGAGGATCTATCCGATGGGAAATTTTCCTCCGATTCGAATATCATGGAGCCTATAACAAAAGCTCGAAACTACGCAGCCCCAACGAAAAAAATCCATTTCCATACACCTTCTCGTGTATGCTTGGGGGTAAAACTGCGAAATCAGGCCTGATAATCTTCACTCCACGGGGTAGTTCACCCATCGAAATCTTTTTCCCGCCGATTAAAAATATATGCATCTAGTAGTTTTTAACGTTCTACCATATACATGAGTTTCAACAAAATCAAAGGTGGCCACCAAAAAAATGTTCCTCTTTGGGGGTGTTTTATATCGACCTCAGAGATACCAAAACGTAGAAGAAAACCCTTAAAGTATTTGTTCCGGTGAACAGACCAAGCAGAAGTGTCAAACTGACGTACCACGTAATTGACAAAGCCGAAAATTACTTTGAAAATTAAATTCTCGTATTGCGACATTGGGCCATGGTTTCAACGGGGTGATTTGCTAATTGGCTCTATACGAGTTGATGATTTTGTTCCAAAAGTGGTACGCGAGGCCTCAGGAGGTTATTTTTCGATTCCGTTGTCAATATTTCTTCATCATTTCGCGATATTTAAAAAATGGAAAATCCACCGCTCAGCTGTTACGCTTGTCTCCGTCTATTCACTGGAGCATTATAAATAAATCATAAATTTATAGACCAAACGATTCGTCTTTTCCGTTTTTTTTCTTTTGCTCCGTATCAATGGTATTGAAGTTTGCGTCGCTGGTATGCAACGATTTTTTTTGCTCTCGTACTGCCCAATTCTTTTCACCCCATTTAAGTTACAAAAATAACTGAAAAATTTTTGAACCTCTTTTCGACGAGACCACAAACTCAACCCGGAAAAAAAGTTTCGACGATTACAAAATTCAGGAATGAAGAAATAAAGAAGTTCCGTTGCGTTCCAACGATGGAAACTTCAACACACCATTCGTGTCGACTCATTTTTTCCTTTCCTTCGCACCGACTCAAATGTATTTCTGAATTTTTCGTTGCTTTTTATGGTTTGAAAGAATGTGGATTGCATGGCAGAGAACGTTTAGCCCTGGTGA
Source organism: Ophion costatus (assembly GCA_951751655.1). NCBI lineage: Eukaryota > Metazoa > Arthropoda > Insecta > Hymenoptera > Ichneumonidae > Ophion > Ophion costatus. The sequence goes on from OX632363.1 coordinate 33,058,347, forward strand.
ACTCGTAAATCTGATCTAATCCGATCTCAACCCCAGCTCTCGGTTGATCCAATTTTTTTCGATGCTTCCGCAAACTCGTTGCCAGCGCACACCTCTCTCTCTCTCACCTAGCAAACAAGTCTTGTATCAGCCTTCACGTAATTGTGATTTTTCGATAAATTCGAGAATTGAATAAGTCCACGGGCCCTTCCATCTTTCGCCACGTTGCGGAGCTTGGGGCATTTTCCGAGGTCGCCGGAAACCCCAACTCGGTTTTCAGAGTTGCTGAGAGAGTTTAGTGCACGACTAGAAGCACGACAAAAAAGAGAGGGGGGGGAGGCGAGAGAGAGAGAGAGAGAGAGAGAGAGAGAGAGAGAGAGAGAGAGAGAGAGAGAGAGAGAGAGAGAGAGAGGTCGCCAACGTGTCTCGAAAGCCAAAGCGCGTATTCCGAGCACGTAGAAATTCGTGCTTTCCTGTACCTTATCGAGAGCAGTGTGCCACCCACCACACTTGGCGACGTCACACGAGGCCAGCGATAGAACTTACTCCCTCGGCTAGGGGCAGGGGCAAGTTTTTCTTCCCTTTATAAAACCGCGTGCGCTTTTCTTTTTTTTTTTTACTCCTTTCCTCGTTTTTTCCAGCCTCTTCCCTTGCTCCGAGAACGTTCTCTTTTATTCCACGTTCGGATTTTTTTTTCGTCTTCCTTTTTGCCTCAAATGGTCCCAATCCAGTGAAGTCGCGAGACTCTATCTCGGCGCACGTATCACTCCCTTCATTCTCACGCAATCTCACTACCCCCTCGCCCCTCAGCCGATCTTTTTCTCCTTTGCTCTTTGTCTCTTGATTGAGTGCTGTTTCGAGACCCTTCTACCCTTGCTCGTTGCCGACACCGATGCACACAGAGAAGCAACGTTTCCTCAAGATAGAAGACAGCCAACGAAACTTCCCTTTGGCGGCCCCTTTCCATTCTCTTCCGAAGCTATTGCACGCTTGTGTTTCCCGAGCCCTCCTCACTGCAACTAACGTAATCGAGACGCGAACGGAAAATGGCCCTTGGTCTTGAGAAGAATTTGGACTGTTTGGAGAGCCAAGGGAGTTTCGAGCAATATTGTGCCGCGTGTCGTGCGCCGATGTCAACCCCTAAATCTTGTATGACTTGGATGGCGGCTCGACTGTCGCTCAGGTGAAAGAAAGGCAACCAGAAGTTGCTTTTCTTTCAGAATTGTAACAATGGCTGAGAAAACAATTATTTTCGGAAAGTTTGCTAATTCGTTTATGGGAGGGGGCTAGCTTACGAATACTATCAACTGCATTCGGAACGCAAAGAATTTTCGGACAGCAGTGTCGAAAATTTGCCAGACAGAATCTTGTCGAATGACTAACCTTATTTTTTTTGCGTAGATAATTATTTTACCGTGATCGCAATTTAATTGGTTGAAAGTACTGGCGGAAGGCTAGTTTCATGAATTGTTGCAGATTTTTTAATCAATTTCCTCACTTCGAACCACAGAGTCGAAAGTGTGGCAGATAGAATCTTGTCGAATGACAAATCTTATTCTTTTTTCGTAATTAAGGGCCTATATCTACCTCGAGACCCGAAAAAAATGTCAAATTCTGAAAAGATACTGGGAAACGGTTGGTGAAAAAGAAACGTATTTTTTTAAACACAATGGTACACATTTTGAGAGCCTTTTTGAACGTTTCCCCAAAATACAGAAAAAGAAGAAAAAACATGGCCGCGGGCAGATGATATTTTATCGCGACGTTTGGCCGTGGACACTCTATAGGTTAAACGGTTAATCTAAAATAGAAAAACCAAACGGGTTATTCGAGTTAACAATAATTACGAGTCATTGACAATCGTCGATTTTTCAAATCATTTTTTTTAACTACGTGGCGACGAATTGAAACGCGAGCATACAAAATCTACGAAGAAAGTCGTCATTTTTACGTAACTGTTAGACAATGAAGATGGATTTTGTAAAAGTGTGATGGATTTCTCATCGTATCTCGTTTGCATTTGGAAACGTCCACCGAGTGGTTCTCGAGATATCATGTCCACCGACTTTGACGTCAGTGTTTCGAGAAAAATGCGTATGAAGTTTGAAGTAAGGTGACGCTACCGCTCGGCCTGGCCGACAGTCAGAAGCTGTAGCTCATTCAATTTTAGGAATATTTCAACGACATTTTTAGCAACCCTAGTTAAAAAGAGATACCATCGAATGAAAATATTTTTGGAAAATGCATTCTTTCGACCCACCTATGTACATGTAGCCCGTTTAGCTATTTTACCGTAATCGCAATGATGTTAGTTAAAAGTACCGGCGGGGGGCTATACTTTCATGAATAACTTCGGATTTTTAAACCCGAGAGTAGAAGATTCCTACTGTCGCCTACCCCGAAACTAAATCGCCCGATTATCCTGTCAACAAAATCGTAACGCCCTCTTCTGAAATTGGTCCCCTCCGTCAGGTCGTCCCATTCGGATACTAATTTTTTTCCCTTCGAGTTTGCAGATCTTTGCCAAATGTTTTGCGCTTACCTAAACAACGAAACTTAATTTTCGTATCGAATTGCCCAATTTCTTCCATCACTTTGCCCACTAACGTTGCTGAAGGGACGTAAACCTTACACGAGTACGTTTTTCCTGTTTTTTTCATAAAATTTTTCGGTTCCGGCCCTTCAGAGGGAGAAGGAAAAGAATGCCCAACGTTATCTCAATTAAGGGGTCACTATCGCGGATCTCGCTGTTCCTTTTCCGCCCGTTATGACACCCCCCCCGCGAGTACACCCCGAACAACAAAATGCGTGATTCATCCCGGGGCGGAATTACTATAAGCCTATTACCATATGCATGAGAATGAACGGGGAAGGGGGATACATTTGTTTTTGTTCGTTGGCTGTTTTTTGTTCGTCTTTTGCACGCCCGACGTCACAGTCTTGAGCATCCGATAACATCTCTTCTTTCCTCGAGCTAAATTGCCTTGTACTTTTTTTCCGCTCCTTTCTTTTTTGTTTCACTTGCAAATCCTTTTATCCCCCGTAACGTCGCTGTTGTTATTGTCGGTCTGTGATTGCAGCGACGTCTGACGTTGCGAGTATAGGGTGGAAAAATAAATGCGAAAATATCGGAGTCGCAAGATTTATACGCGTATAGCGGATCTTCGATTTTTCTTCTCTCTCTCACGCTCTCTCTCTCTCTCTCTCTCTCTCTCTCCTTTGGTGCTTGATCCATATAATTTATATACATACGTAGGGCGGAAACAAATGTGACCTCGTTTTTCAAGATTGCGATACGGGAGAGCGAGAGAGAAGGTAAAGAGAGTGCGCGTGACGTACGATTTGTTGCTCCCGTTCACCATCCATATAAAAGTATGCACGGTGGCTGGAATTCTCTCCCTCCCTCTCTCTCTCTCTCTCTCTCTCTCTCTCTCTCTCTCCCTCTCTTGCCTGTTGGCTGCACCAATCATTCACTCTACTTTGCTTATCTTGTATTTTGCTTGTGTCCGCGCGGTCGTGCACAAGACACGCCGTTGAAAAAATTGGCTGGAATTTTGCAACGCTGTGAATAAAACGTTCGCGCTTCCGGCTCTTGTTCACTGGCTTTCATTCGCGTGAAGGGCGCGAGCTGACTCACGATGTTACGCCTCGGTGTGGAAATTCGCAAGCGGTTTTCGAATTTTTCTCAAAAACAGCGGAACGCAGCGACATTTTTGCAGTTAACATCACCCGTGAAAGAAATTAGGAGGGCAGCGATAAAAAAAATCGGAGCCCATGAGGGTTTGAATATGGATTTCCTACTAGGGCTTTCCACAACACAATCGGACTAGGCCCCGACAGGAACATAACGTGGTTGGGTAATTTATTCAAAAAAGGTCGTAGCGAGGAAAATGATAAAGGGCCCAGATAGGCTTCATCAGGGCAGTGGTTGTAACAGAGCATACAATACAAACTGTAAAACTGAACTTGTTTTTTAATTTCTAATTTCGAGGTGAATAATAAATAATACTTTATTTGAAAAAAAAATAGTTTTCATTATTGCAAAACACCTCGCTCCATATGTGTCCATTAATGAAGCTGATAATTATAGGGCAGTAATAGGGTTGCTTCATGGCTTCTATCGGGTTCTGTTGAGGCAACCAGTCGGGCCCCGATTCATAAGCCTCTTTAGGTCCTCGTCGACAAAGTGTGACCGGCCTCCAAGGGACCTGGTCGGGTGTCATGTTAGGACCCTTGCAGAGTAAGGGAAAAATATTCGGGGCCTAGTGAAAGCCCTGGCTGAGTTCTTTCACGGGCAGTGGAAGGAGGGTTTTGCATGTCACGTATATTGGTGTCTTCGTAGAAACAAAAATACTCATTTCATGGGGATCTGGGAACGAAAAAGGTTGGAAAGTGATTATCCGGTTGGGATAATCGCAAATCGAAGAGTTACTCGACCTGGCCACGATTGAGACGCGTATTTTGAGACCCGTAACATCGCGATCCGGGAAAAAATGGGTGTGAAAAATTGATAACACTATCGCGTAGGTCAGTTTCGGCAATTGTGACGAAGTCTGGGTCCGTCGATCGATCACACGGAGGTCATCGTAATAGATGTCTTTTGGCACTTTTGTTTTTTTGAGGTTGATATTATACTCTTACCCGTGCAGGAATCGCCATAGGGGTCTAATTGGATTCGCATACTTGCACCGACTTCTTGATAGGGATCCAATGAGTCATTGCATTGGACCCCTATACTGCAACGCCGTATATTGGATTCTCATCGGGATTCCACATTGGAATCCATTGTACGAATCTAATTTGAATCCTAATGGATTCCCTCGTCATTGAATAGATTCCTATATGATTCTTGATGGGTTCCATCGTATTCGGCACGTTGAATATTCTAAACACAATATATAGACATAAAAAATGAGTGGAGCTCAAAAAAGTATAAAACTTATCTTGAAGTATAAATATATACTTCAAGATAAGTTGGAGTATATATGAAACGCTTGAAAAACTAAATGGTGAAAGTTGATTTGCACCACGTGACTGAAAATCCACTGTAATTATCGTTTGTTATTTATTTTCCTGCACTTTGACATAGCATCGCACACCATGCTCACGAAGCGTGCAGGTTATGTTTCAACACCTTTTTCTCGTGACTGTTCTCACATTTTCGATTTGAACGTGGTAAAAATTGTCAAACGGCGTTCATCGAGGAACAATGCAGAATTCAATTGAATCCCAATGATGACTCCCAATGTCAAACAAAATAGGGACAAACTAGGGACAACTGGGGACAAACAAATTCATCTAGAGATGTGGGTGCATCTTGGCGCTCCTCAAAAAATTTGTGCACGGGATCACGAAAATATATTTTTTGGGAGATCCGACAAATTCCGGCTGAAAATTAAACATGAAAAATTCTGAAACCCCCTCAATCGGGAAACAGTGTGGAACCCACTTGGATTCCAATGTGGATGCCCTCTAGGCAGCATCCCTTTCAAATCCCTATAGGGATACAGCTGTCCAAATAGTTGACGTGACATCGGCTCCAGATTTTTCCGAACCTTTGTTAGTTGAGAATAAAGGTCGGCCGACCTTCTCTTCACTTTGTGTAGTCTGGATCCATCAAGTAGAACCTGAGTGACAGCGATTTTCCTTTTAAAGTACATTGACTCGTCTCATCAACCTCAATAATAACGACACTCAATTTTTAGTCTCTTTTCTGATCTCGTTATTACGAGTACGTGCCGAATTATGTACAAAACGGTTTTTCAACTATATAAAAAACGTGCTTATTTTTCAGGTGTACAGAAAACGTGTTTTTCATAATAACCTTCGTATACAACCTTTGAGGGCTTACATACACCTGGTTAAGGAAAAAATCGATTGTTCAAAAAGGTGCTCATTCGAAATTACTATCCTTTGAGTGTCTACGCTGAAAATTGTATAAGGAAATTCGCAGTAATGACGAAGTTATAGCGTTTCGTAACTGACCGGGTGAGCAACGACCAACGGTTGGGGCGCATGTGTAGAGTGTACTCGAAACTTTAAACGCGTTTTACTCGAAACAGTGTTTTCAAAATCGATACCAGAAATATCTCCGCAACTACTGGATCGATCGGGATCAAGTTTTGCACAGTTATGCTTCACACAATAATCTAGTACTTATCGAGCCGTTTCTACGATACCTGGCATAGTTTTTTTTTCATCATAAGTATTGAACAATTTTGAGGCGAAAAATCGTCTGTTTTATTCCAGTCACTGCCATGACCCGAAAAATTTAAATTTTTGAATTCCGGCTCGATAAGTACTAGTATTATCTATCTCCTTCAAGAAACAAATATTTTTGTTCGATAAAAAATGGCAGAGGCATGTCTGGTACCGCAAACGCTGTCAACAAAAATACGTCCCAGCAAAACGGCTGTCACGTTTTTACCGTTTGAAATTTTTTAACCAAATTTTCACACAATGTAGATACATGGTCATAATTTAAAATGTATATCATAGTTGTTAAGGCGTTACCCCCACTTGTAGCGCAAAAAAGTCCTTTTTCATGAATTTTTTAAAAGAAAACTACAAAACTTTTTTAATCGATCAATATACCATCTTAAAGAACACATCTTGAAGAACTTTCAGTAATTTTTTTATTGAAAAATATTACATTGTTTAGTGGCAAATGGCCGTCAATGAAATAATGTTTTTATATACACGGTTTGCGGTGACCAATATTGCGGCGAAGTGGATCATCTGAAAAAAAAATGCGGATGGATTTAGTCAAATATAAGTATAAACTAGTCTTTAATCGAAGGATTTTAAAAAATATTCATTTTTCACAAAATGGCGGACAGTCAAAGTTAATGGTTCGATTTTAACGAAAAAAACGGCCGTTTTTTGGCTATAAGACGGCCATTTTTTTTCGAAAAAAAAAAATCGAACGATTAAAGACTACATTTTTATGTATTAAATAAGCCTGCAGAATTTCAAGAAGATCGGTTCATTAGTGTTCGAGTAATCTTGGTCACCGACTTCAGAAATGCCATTTTGAGAAAAACGCGTTTCAAGTTTCAATTTCAGTTCTTTAATTCACGGATTCTTCTCTTTCAATGCTCATATCTCAGTCAATTTTGTTCGGATCGACTTGAAATTTTCAGGACATATTCTCAGATACTTATACTTCAAAAAAATGCAATAAAAAAAATCGATTTTTTCAAAATCGCAAGTGGGGGTAACCCCTTAAATAAAATTCAGTTTTACACAAAAAAATCTTAAACATAACCTTACTTTTAGCCACCCCAGGTGTATGTAAGCCCTTAACGGAATTTTCCCCTAAACTTCGTTTCCGCTGTACGAGACAATAGAATTTTCCACGTACGCGGGTTCGGAGCCAACAGGGGACTACCGGAAGAGCCGGCCTGACCAGTCAGCTGGTTCCTTCTCTTCACAGGGATTATGGGAGTCAAGTGCCACATGCGCCCGCGGGTTAAAATAAATTGGTGGAGGTTTGATCAGGGCGTGAGGTTTTGGATCGGATGGTTATCCATTTGGTGCTATCGCTTTCGAGGATCATAAGCCATAGGAAAATCGTAAAACGCGGTCAACATAGGGGTTTGGGAGGGACGAGAAACGCGGCAAATGGCTCACTGGCATCGTGGCCGCGGGTTACCAAGGGTCCACCACACCCTGAACGAGCGAAGAACAGGGAATGGAAACGCTGCCCTCGTGTACTCCATGAACGAGTGTAAATACTGAGAGGAAGCGTCAGCCATCGCTCTCTCGGTCTCTCTCTCTCTCTCTCCCTCCCTCTCTCCCTCCCTCCCTCTTTCTCTCTGAAAACATCTTCCGTGTGACCTGGAAAATTTTTCACGTTAACGAGGAGAATAGCGCAGCTCCGCTTGCGCGTGTGTACACCAACGACACCTTCCATAAACATATATGTAACGCTTATATACTGCGCTATGTACTTTTACGCCTGATAAAAGACACCCCAGGAGCTACACTTCATCATCGTAACCCGAGTGCATTTTTCCCCCTCGACCTGCTCGAATAAAATGTGAAAAATCGTCGTCAAAAAAATATACATGTATACGCGACAATTGTCGCGAACACTTAAAAAATCATCGCGAATTCTCGATGCGAAATCAATGAGCGTGTATGAAGAATCGCGAGCGGCATTTTCCGGAACACCGAAGAAGGTTAACCCTCGTCGATGCGGCCACTGTCGCGTATTGATGCCTCTGTCGTCATCAAATTTGATTTTTTTCCTGTCAAACTGCCAACGCTGGTCGCAGATTTACACGAGCAAAAGCTCATCAACGCTTCTTTAGAATTCTTACTAGAGATCTACTTTATATTGATATTGAGATTTTGTCTTGATACTAATAATAATGTTATTCTTGTTACGTTTATTGATCACAGAATTCGTCATGTCATTTTCAATTATAAGATTAATAGTTTAATTTTCAGTAACACAGTTAATAGGATAGTTATTAATAACGAAATTAATCATTTAATTTCCAATCACAAATTGAATTTTCAATAACAGAATTAATAGTTCGAATTTTAATAACAAAATGAGTAATTCAATTTTCAATAACAAAATCGATATTTTAATTTTTATTGACTATATTAGAAATGTAATTGTTAATAATAAAACTAGTAATTTAATTTCTAATAACAAACTTCATAATTTAATATTTAATGACAAAATTAATCATTTAATTTCTAATAACAAACTTAATAATTTAATATTTAATGACAAAATTAATAATTTAATTTTCAACAACAAAATTGACGACTTCATTTTTAACAATACAGTTAGAAATTCAATTTTTAATAACACAATTAGCAATTTAACTTCTAACAACAGAATTGAAAATTTAATTTTTCCAACAAATGAATAATTTAATTTTCCATAACAACATTCGCAAGTTCATTTTTCAGAACGAAGTTAATAATCAATAAGATGGTTAATACAATATTATTGACTAGTGCGTCTGAGAAATTTGATTTCCGCATTGAGAGATCACGCGAAAATCGTCTCCCCCGAAAGAACGAGGCACCCAGGCTCCAACCGACCTTACACCGGTACCGGAAGTGACGCTCTCTTCTCGACAGCCCGAGAGAGATATTTCGTGTCCGGGCCTAACGCGATATCGCAAAGATTACACGATTCCTTCGTATTTTTCTCTCCCAGCTCGGAGAAATACGAGCCCTCGGGATTTGATTGATTGGTCAGCGATGTTACGAACGCACGAGAAGGAGGAACATGAGAAGGCAGGAGAAGAAACCCGATAATACACTTTGAGAATAATTTTTCGAAACACGCGAAATTTTTCCGATCTACCTTTGTCTTTTCGTCTTTTTTTTTCATTCCCCATGAAAACTTGACCATTATCGTCGCTCCACCGACTAGCCCATTTCCTCGATTCCGAACACCCGGAAGGCTACGCCTGACGGCAGGGGACGGTGACAGCTCACGTCACTCAATTTGATTCTTTGGCTTTTCAACGGGACGAAAAGTAAAACAAAAAATCGCGGAGGGAGGCAGAAGTCACGGTTTCTGGTCAAACAACATTGGAAAAGTGAGGCGTGTAACTTGTTGAAAATATATATATATACGTGCGGTAATAAAATTGGCCGTGAACTTTTGCCCCGACACATATGACCCAGGGGAAAGGACATTTTCCGTTTCTATACCGGGGAAATAAGTCGCCGGAGATGCTCCATTCGTTTTACTTTCGCCTTTGCCAACCCACTAGCTTTTACACGCAACTTATAGATGGAGAGGCAGCTGGTGTCCTTTATATATATATATATTAGGGTGGTACAATTTGAAGCTCAATTTTTTTCTTTATTCTCACCAACCAATTATCTTCTTTAAACACAAACAAATTGTCCCGGAAGCTGCGCGTGGTCAAAAGTATTTCGTGGTTGCTGAGGCCTCTCAAAAATTCAAATCTTCACACAAACATCGATTTTTTTTTTCGTCCACTTCTCATCCATGAATTTTAAGCTTTATAATTTTTAAATTAACCTCGGGAAAGCTCTAGCTCGCCAATGAATATTTAATGGTCGCAAAAGGTTTTCGAAATTCGAAATTACCGTCAAAATAGAAATCTCGCATGCACTTTCTTGTAGCACAGAAACAAAATAAACAGTGCAGTGTTATAGTTTATGAATCATTTATTATAATAATTTGTAACAAACACCGATTATACGATATGTGGTATTGTGCATTATTGTGTATTATTTTATTATGGCGTCGCTCGTCACAGAGTACAGCTACGATTGGTCCGCAGTTTGACTAACGCGACCAACTATGGGACGCATTACGATGCGCGAAAAACAGCTGCCATTTAAGTTTTACGAATAAAACGACCGATGATTTTGTTTACGGATAAGAGCTTTAAAGAAATATTTTATGGGAACAAAGATTATAATGATTGGGTTAGAAGTGTGAGGTAAATTTGGAAAATCTGTTTCTAAAGAAAAAAGGATGTATTGTTTTGGAAATTTTACGTGCCCTACATAGATCCCTATATAGAAGACGGTCACCCTATAGAGGTGACAATTATAACGACCGCAGAAAATATGATACTTAACGGCTTTTCTTCGCATTTCTTTCGTAAAATGATTACTTTCAACAGGTTTTTGGAGTTTTTTGTAGGTAACTTTTTATAACATCCTAAATTCCAACTTGTTTGCTCCAATAGAACAATTTATTCTTTGGCTATCGAATGTATAAGAAAGTCGAGCCCAACCAACCCCGTTATAATTGTCATATATATATACACACATACACGGTGACAATGATAAAGACCCGGAAAATATTATACTCTATGATTTTTCAAGTCCTTTTGGAAAAAAATATTCCGTGTATATATATAAACATGGATAAAATAGCCGGGCGAGTCAAGGTGTTAGGTTCAGGTACCTACACGATGAAAAATACAGTAATGCACTCCGGCGTACCCTATTATATACTAGTTCCCGTCCTTCTCGTTTATCTCCTCGCGTTTTCTTGTCAAGCTTCCACCTTTTTCCTAGACTTTAAGCTCGAAGAAGTAAAATCTTGGTGTTATTTCCCCGGGATAAAATAGCCAACTAGAGAAATGTATGAATCAACAGCAAAGTACGAAACTTGTTTGTCGTCTGCGTTAGGTTGACTTCTATATGGACTACTACTTACTACCGTAAGTGCATACACCGTGAAGATAAATTTGTATCATGCCGCGATTTATGCGGAACTCTAGTGTGTCATATTGGGTACGATACTCGCTTCGTAACCCTCGTTTGCAGGGGGGTAGCGTATACACGTATGTATGCGAATGTATATGAAGATAGCAGGATTTGGCTTGGTGATGAGACACTCTCGTTCGGTCGACGCGATAATACGTCGACGGGGTCGATTGACCCCATAAACACGAGTTGACGTGTGTTCACTCGTTTGTTTCGGACCGTTGAGTTAACGCGAAATGCGGCGGTAAACCGTAAAAGTAATTTGTCAATGGGTTCTCAACGAAGGATGACGCGGTCGCCTAACTAGTTACCAGAACCGTGTAAGCTTTCCCTTCTCTCTCTTTCTGTCTCTCTCTCTCTCTCTCTCTCTCTCTCTCTCTTCCTCCCTCCCTCTCTCCTGACCTCTCGCTCTTACCCTCCCTCTCTGCCCCATTCGTCTCCCTCTCTTTCTCTTGGTCGCGAATGCTAGCTGAATACTTAATGGTATTCAGCCAATGATGTTTTTTTTACTGATTCGCCTAATTGTTATCTTTAGACTCGATATGACGTTATTTTTCATTTTTATTTCATCGAGACTTATTTTGAATTATTTTAACTTAGTTTTTTACATTATTTCATTTATTTATTCTTACGTAATTTTGAACTATGTTCAAGGGGTTAGGCTACTGCGACGGCCCAAATATCAGGGTTATTTACACAAACTAATTTTAAGGAGGAATAAGCAGGGTGATTGAAAAAGCATTTGGACATTTATTTGTGTGTACATTAACGAAGTTGTGTACCAAATATCATCAAAAAATATTAAAAAATAAAGGAGTTATAAGGAATCTCGTAAAAGCCCTTTGAACGCCAGGGGCTTAACGGTACTTGATTTTGGCCACCCGTTTAATCTGAAAGAGAAAAAAAAACGATGTTTTTCTTAAAATAGATAATATTGGCTAAGCGTTGGCCGAGCTTTTTTTCGTTATCGAGTTTTAATCATCAGGAAAGAGGTTTGAATTTTTTCTCGATTTTACAAGGCAAAATGACATCATCACTGTTAACAAATAATGAAGAAAAATGTTGAGAAGAAAAACGACGGTCAAGACTAAACTACTATTACACTGAATAAGTATACCAAATTTTAAATCAATCCGTGCATTAGATGTCGAGAATTCGTGCACACCGTTTTGAAAAACATAGTTTCGAGAAAAACGCGTTTAAGGAAGCCTTCCAGTGTGACAGCCCGAAAAATCGCTGTTTTTCGCGATGTTTTTTTTTAAAGAAAAAATAATCTAATCGGTCTGGTTTTTTTTTTGTATATTAATTGGGTATTGAAGAATACAAAACAATTTTTTAAAGATCGATTTATTTATTAATTAATATCTATAAAAATGATGAAACAATTGTTGCAGAAAATGCACTTGGATGTGGTGTCCACGTTGGGGGTCACAATTTTGATCTGAAACAAAAAACACAAAAAGATTATTGATCGGTATATAATTGGCTTTCGTGCTATGGAGGCTTTTTTTTTTTGCAAAAATGGCGCCGGTTTGAACAAAAAGTATCGATTTTAGCATTTTTTTTTGGCAGTTTTTTTTACAAAAAAATAGGAAGATGTCAAAAAAAAAAAGCTTCCATAGCACGATAAACAATGACGTTAAGAATATTGTGTAAAAAATTCAACTCGATAGCTTTAAAACTCTGCCCTCCAAGTTGGACACCGTTTTGAAAAATGCTGTTTCGAGAAAAACGCGTTCAAAGTTTCGCTGTAGCTGTAGCGCTCCGTTGCCTTCTTCCAAGAAATGCTGTACAGTAACCGAAATAATCTGAATTTCGGCATGAAAATTTCAGGGAATATTCGGAAGAGTGTATACTATTCGATAAAGCAAAAAAAAATCGATTTTTTGAAAATTTTACACTGGAAAGCTCCCTTAAACTTTCACTGGCAGTTCTATCGTTGTAATCATACGTTTTCGTTTCATCTGCGATTCCTGCACCATACGATGAACCTTCCTCTTCAATTTGAGTCGCCTAAAGGGAGTTTGGATTTTCTTGACATTTTCACAGTAGCCTAACCCCTTAATGATATATTTTCAGCTAACTTTCAATTATATTTAATGATTTTCATCATATTCAATTATATTGATTCATCTTTAAGGCCTCAGGCCACAGTAACGGGTTTAAAATCATGTGCGAATTTAACAATTTTTTTTCGTATGAAAATGTGATTCTCTCATAAAATTAATTACACATCTATTTAGTATAAATATCAAGCTGATAAAAAATATTTTTTTTTCAATGTACAAAATGGCCGACTACTCGAAACTTCTCGAAACAGCTTTTTTCCTATTGGCGTGACAAATAACATCAACAATTTTATTGTCGAAGTTATTCAACGTTTCAATTTCAACTTATATTGAAGTTGAAAAACAACTTCAATAATAATTGCATTTCGCAGAGACGTACGGAATTTCTCATTAATCGAAAACTTTTCATTTTATGAGCATTTTATATAGAGAGCAAATACCTACAACCATTTTTAAAACAATATTTTTAAAATTCCGTACGTACTTCTCTGCGTTTTGTTTTTTGTTCTAGGTCAACATTTGTGGATGCTAAATGTCACGCCGCGGAGCGCCTAAAAAAAGATAACAAACAAAATATTAGTAGTCGGCCATTTTGTACATCGAAAAAAAAAAATTCTAACAGCTTGATATTCATACTGAATAGATGTGTAATTAATTTTATGAGTGAATCACTTTTTCATACGAATAACATTTTTTTAATTCGCACATGATTTCATACCCGTTACGATCGCCTAAGGCCTTAATTGCTTGTAATTTCTACATCTCGACACTTTTCCATGAAAAAGGAACACGACTCAAACTTATTAATTATATAGCCTTATGATACGGGATCTCTTAGGATTATTTCGGGTGATCGGAGGATGGATAATTGGGGACCATTGGAAAAGTGACGAAAGGAGTAACGCGGGTTCGACCCAAACCTAACGACTGCATTCGTAGCCCGAATTCGACGCTGAATCATAAATGACGCGTAGACCTTCCGTAGGCCCTTGAACCCGAGCTCGTGTCGTGAAGTAACAAAAGAGAGAGAAAAAAACGCAACGTACAGCTTGTTATTGACCCAATAGTCCATCCCGTCCTTTTCCGTTCTTTATGCGGCCCAACGTGTAGGTACAGCGAAACGATAATTTTGTCCTTTTCGCAAAAACTTTAGTACGCTCGGGACGCTCGTACGTTTCGTTATTTAACGTGGGAAGTGTTGACCTGGTAGGGCGGTTGAAAAAAAATGTGTACGCAATAGAGCCTGGCGAGGGGGACGAAAAATGAGGTAAAAATTTTCCAGGCACTTCCGGTTTTGCGAGGTTGATGGCGCCGTGACTCTCCCGGGCGGCGCACACCAACAACGCACGAGCACCGTAGAAACTGACGTATGCGAGAGCAACCCACCTGAATACGAGCCACCAACGAATTTACCCTTATTCTATTTCCCTCTCGCACTCTTGGGGAGTGTATGCTTTTCTTTCGCTTCTCCACTCGCGCAAGCCTCTCGTTCTCCCTTGTTTCGTACTCTCGTATCTCGAGATACGAGACGACGAGGCGAGGGAGCAAGCGAGAAAGAGGGTTGGAGCTAGCAGCAAAGAGCACCGGGGTTGAAGAGCACCCGGCAAGGTCCTTCAGGCCAAAAGCTCCAATACTTATTCCCTCCACCTCGGCTTCCCTCGCTTTCCAGCCAGGGAGCTTTGGGTTCTCGTGAAAACTCCACCCACACCCTATATACCTCGACGGGAGACATCGAGCTTCGATTTTTAACCACTTGACGCTAGGCAAGATAAAACAAATAAACGTACAACGGGTCAGGTGCTTGGACTTAATGGGAGCGGCTTTTTTGAGTTTTGAGAGAAAAGGCTCTTTTACCCCCCACCGACCCCTCGCTCAATCCGTCTTTTCCTAACGTTCGGGGGATGAAAAAATCTCGTCTGAACTAGCTCTTCGTTCTCGCTTTGTCTCAATCTAGATTCTTTACTTTGGTGCGAGAAAGCATTATCTAGACGAGTGAAAACCTCGACGGCCTTTTTAGCACACGTACATGTCTTTGCGCATGGACGATACTCGGAGCGGTGACCGCTTAGCAGTGCACCACCTGGTGCGTCAACCAGTCAGTGGGAGTCCAAACCTTCTGAGAGCTTGTTGTTGAGACTTGAGCACAAAAGTATCTGCACCAGAGAATCAAAAGAATATGGGACCGTCTATAGGGTAAGCCTGAAGTAGTTCGTCACACTTTTTTCAAGGATCTGTCAAAATAAAAGTATGGACGTTTCTTAACGGGGTTGTCTAGTGTGAAGGACGTTTTTTTAATCCTCTTTAGGGATTTTTTTTTTAACAAACCATTAAAATAAAATAATTTATAAATTGTATATCATTTTTATTAACATTTAAACAAACTTTGTGAATTTTTTGAAGTCATTATATAGAATATAGTCGGAGATACACCGCCCAACAGGAACACATATAATATATAAAAAAGGGGGCTCCACTGCTGTCAAGATTCCGGCCGTTCTGCTTATTTGAAATAAAAAAAATCAAACGCAATTTTAATCGTGAGACTTACATGGAACTAAAATAAAGTCAGAATTCCAAAAAATAATTTTTTTTACGCATTAGAAAAAACATTCCATTTTTCGTACTTTTTTTGGGGTCTATATAGCTGATAAAAAGAAAACTAACGAAGCAATCTTAATTATTTTAGTTCAACTTGTAGTTATATATGTACCAAAGATGCTGTATATATTCGAGCAGAATGAATCAAATAGTTTTTGAGATATCGAGCCGGCAGTTTGAAAAAATCGTAACCGTAATCGCTCCGTATACCTGCTCCGGTTTACGGCTGTTACTTTTCAACGGCTTCAAATTTCGAAAAAAAAACCTTTTACCCACGTCTTCTATACATGTTTGGGATGTGATTTATGAAAAAAAATCGATTTTTTTTATCTGATACACTAGACGACCCCCTTAACCTATCTTCATTTGTAATTCTACTTTGAACATCTAACTTTCAGATAATTTACGAAACTGAAACAAATTCAATTCAACAAGATAATTCGTCATTTTTCCAGCATTAATAGCTGCTTTCAATGATTCTTGAGTCCAGCTCCCTCGTAGAGCAATTGCTTTTCTCTTGTACTTATGAGGGATCTAAAACAAATGTAGAAAACAAATTTACTTGAACACATTACAAATAATACTATGGCCATCATACACCAACTGTACGTAGCCATAGTATTACTGATACGTTTAAAATGTAAACGAGTAGAAACAATACATGCGAAATCTTGAGGTCGTAACAGAGCACTGTTCGTGAACTATTCAAGAAATACAAAAGTAACCATTACTTTTAGAAAATAGCATCAGCACAATTGTGAAACATGAAACCTTAAGAAAAATTAAACAGTAGACAGAATAATTAGAAGGGATTTTACTTACTTAAGATTTTTTTTGCCAAAACGTTTGCTAGTACACTTACACCCGGGCACGACGCGACGCAAATGAAGCAGTAACAGGGGAAATCTAGTGCGCGGTTCTATGAAACATTTCTATTGACCATTTCTCCCTGATAGCCAACTCCCGGGAAATTACCCTGCTGGTAGAGTTTTTCCACAGATTCTTCTATGCCATTTAGACACGAATTGGTATTATAGTGTACCTTGAAGCGTCTATGGACGCAACGAAAGTAAGGGTAGATTGGCGAAGTCCGGGTAGAGGATGACAGGGAACGGTTCAATTGCGAAGAGTAACGCCCAAAAACCCGCATAGGATTATGGAACTCGGGAAATTAAATTAAGGGCTTACGTCTAGTTGTAAAAGTCGAAAAATCACTTTTTTTCAAAAGCAACATGTTTTGACAGTCAAGTAAATGTTACCTGAAAAATTCTAGATGATCGGCGCCTGTTGGAACACTCGAAACGTCGTTCGAAACTTTGAACGCTTTTTTCTTTCGAAAGGACGCTTTCAAAGTCGGTGGGAAAAATACCTCGATAACGATTGCATCGAGCTTTCTGAAATTTCTGGCGCTTTTTCTAGATGAAAAAATATAGCATTTTTGATCGACGGACTGTTTTTTTTTCGATTTATACTTTTGACTTGATGAACGAAGAATGCCCATTTTTTCGCAAGAATCAACACTATCTCTTTAGAAACGCACTACTTTCTTAGATTTGATATTCCGATTTTTGTTTTGATTAAACTGTCGGATTTCGATTTCGAATAAACTCATATACTAAGGAAATCTGTTAATTATTGCAAAAGACGATTTCGAGAGGATTATAATTGAATTTTTTTACACGAAAAAATTACAGTGTGTTCTTCAGATACTTTTTCACATACCTAATTTTTGTAGAAATTTATCACCCCGTTTTTCAAAAAATTAAATCCCAAAAATGGTAAATATATTTAGTGTTATATATTCAATGTTAAATTTAGGGGCGTCCAAAAGTTTCGGACTACCTGTTCTTACGCATCGGATAAAAAGAATGCCCGGAATGAAAGTTTAATATTTTTCTAGGGACTTTCCGTAAAATAATTCAGCGTCTTAAAAAGTAGTAAATTTTCGTTCCAAGCATTGTATTGTCCGATGAGTATTTTTCACCACAAAGAAGTGGTCTCGAACTTTTCAAGCTCGTGGTATACGTAGATGTTAACATTTTATCCGCTGTAATTTATTGCCACGATTCAATGAGTTTCCAAAAACGCCAAGATATATTTTTTCTTTCATTTTTACAGCCCCACTTTGATTATTCATATTATTCTCCTGTCTGGAAGCTCATAATGTTTTCTTCGTACTGCAAAAATTAAAGGTCGTGAAGGAAAAGAAAGAAAACAGTGCAGTAAAGTGCTTTGGTCTTTGCAAAAACTACCTAGGAGCCTTGTAATTTATATTTCTCATTTACCTGCTTAGCTCTGCTTTTTTTTGTTTCTCGTTGTTGCGGCTAAATGGGTCAAGCATATTTTTCTTCCCTCTAGCGTCTCCTCACCTCACCCTGCCCAACTCACCGCCCGTGTACGAAAATAAATCGAAAAAGCCAAAAGCCGAAACGGAGCAACTGGATTAAGATAAAACTATGATGAATAGGTGGAAACACACACACACACACATAAGGGTAGTTTTTACAAGGGAATATTCTATGGACATAATTTTGGAAAAATCATTTACTACAATAAATATTTGAAAAAATAATCTAGATTAAAGAATGTTTGGAAAGTAACATTTTTTTCGGCAGATTGTGGAGACTCAGACTCATCTTTTTATCTCGATTCTTCGTCGCAGATCGCATATGAAAATGTGTGTTCAGCAATTGCTTCGAGTTCTCGAGTGTTGCGAATAATTATCATTAAAAAATTAGGAACATAGTAGAACAAAAATGTATATATAATTGTCATTTCGTATTAGGACGTATCTCATCAGATCAGTCGGGCGATCTTTGACACTTCCGGATCTGTTATACTTTCGAAAGACTTCCATTGCATTGAATCAAACTATATTCTTGATTGGATTTTTAGCTCTATTAAATCGAATAAATATTTATTTTTGAATTTATATTTATATTTATGTTTTATTTTCAAATCGACACTTCTATATATTTCTATATTTATAATTATGTTTGTATTGATATATTTATATTGATATTTATATTCACTTTTATTCTTATATTTATATTGATTTTTATCCTTATATTTATATTGCTACTTGTTTTTATATTTACGTTGTTTCCATTCCACATAGTCGAATACGTACGACTCTTCGCAAATGTAAACCCGTCAAAGTTTGCATAAATTTATCCTTTCGTCGTCGGCGCCAAGGTGGGTGGTTAGTGGCGCCAGGGGGAAGATAAAAAATATTAGAAAATTGTGTACACAGCAGGTCTGATATATCCAGCGTTTCCACAATTTTTTTCTCGCATACTACATTGATACTGGCACATATATATATATATATATATATATATATATATATATACATGTATATATGCACATATATATGTGCGATTTGTTTTGAACGCTTCAAACTCGGCACTACGCGTAATACAGTGCTTGTAAAACATTATCGCACAAAAAAATGACTCCACTTGTACATAAACGTAGATGGAAAAATATGAAGATGTGTATCTCGTGATCCTGTATGGGCAGACAGGGAGAGAGAGAGAGGGGGGGGGGACGAGGGAGAAGGGGGAGGGGAGAAAGGGATCGAGAGCAAGAGTTGTGTTTCTGATGTGTGTTATTTTATGCCGCTATCCAATTACTCTCTGAGTACCGGCGGGAGGATCGAATGAGGCTTGTGGAACTGTACGATGTCGTTCACAGAATATCTCCCCCTTTTCGATACATACCCAGCAGACCGAAATTTCCACATACATACAAAGGGTGTCTCAAAATGATCTGACATTTAAATTTATTGATAAGACGTCTTATTAATTTGAAAAGTACGAATATTTTTCTTTTAATATAAGGTACGAACATGGAGGTTATGTTTGGACGACAATATCCGATAAATGGCATAAACGACATGGACTTGGTAAACGTGGTCTTTCAAAAAGATGGTGGAACCTGCTACATTGCGGGTGAAGCAATGCAGTTATTGCAGACGAAGTTTCATGGTCGTGTTGTCTCGCACCGCGGCGATGTCAATTGTCCACCAAGATCGTGCAATTTGACACCATGGGACTTCATTCTTCGAGCTTTTCTGAAAAGAAAATGGCCAGTGATCCACAGACCATTCCGGAGCTCAAGGAAGCAATTGGACACACCATTAATGAAATTAGTCCACAATTATGCCAAAATGTTATTGAACATTTTGTCAAAAGAGCGTTTGCAAACAGAGACGCGACGGTCATTTATCGGATATTGTGTTTCACACATAACCTCCATGCTTGTACCTTATATCAAAATAAAAATATTCGTACATTTCATATGAATAATACGTTTTATTGATAAATAAAGATGTCAGGTTCTCTCGAGACACCCTATATGAATATCACATGTCCGTATTTTGTATTTTCTCTTCACCTCATTCCTTTCTCCATCTCTATCGCTCTCTATCTCGTCGGAAATTCGGTGGTTCAATCGACAGAACACGAAAAAATAAATTCTCTCGTTATCCAGGCACCGAGGCCAACGTGGTGCCTCCCCCAGGCTGATACATTCACCCAGCTGCCAAATTTATTTCACCTTTCACGCCACTTACTATCCGTACGATTTATATTCGATTTTTTCTTCTACTAATCTCGCAAAGAATTTTGAACGCTTCGAACGCTCGAATTCTATACAGATATACGTTGCAGCGTATGTGGCCAATAGTGTTCGTCTTTGGAGCCTTTTTTTCATCCTCCTCCACAAACGGCGCACATACACGGGGGAAATTGTTTGGATTCGAAAGCACCGGCGTATTTGGAGATACGGGCATGTTTGTGAAAGAAGGAATTAAAAAAAAAGCGAATGGGAAAGCTGTTTGCAATGAACGATGCAATTATTTCACGAATAAAGCTCGTTCGGTGCGTCCAGCTTGCTTTGTGTAGTGTCATGCGAATTTCGTTTGACGTTTCGTCGAAACGTTCACAGGTAATATGGGAGAATCTTTGTACGAGGCGGGAGAGATACCATGGCGATGCACGTCCGCAGTTTGAACGACCACGCGGAGAAAACAGTGGCCTCGCAGTTTAGAATTAATACTATGCTTCTAAAAAAAATATCATTAAATATCAAAAAGTATTGAATGGAAGATAAAAATTGCAATTATGGTATAGTAATAATGAAGAAATTTCAATTTTAACCTACGATATGGCACGTGAACTGATACAAATAATACATTTTATTCGGCATATTGTGATTTTTTGTAGTATTCAAAAAATATTTTGCCCGCGTGATTAGATCAATTAGTTTCCATTATTCTACAAAAAGTACGGTATAAAGAGTCACATTTTACTAATAACTTCGTAATATTTTTCGCTATACGCCAAAGATTTATGCTATGTGTATAGTGAAATCTATACATGCACGAAGATTCATGCTATGTATATATACGTATAGTAAAATCCATATAAAAATATAGCGTGTAATAAAGGTTGGTATTTTACAAAGCACGCATTATTTTTACTTTACAGCATATAGGACTCGCGTCTATGCGAGAATAGTTTCAAATGTAATATGCACGCATAATTTTTACTATACGGTGTGAGAATCATTTTTACACTTCTATAACAACAAGTCTTAGAATTCCGCACTGGCAGTAAACTGCTATACTTTTCTAGCACTGAATATTAGAATTCTGGCAACCAGTGTTAGAATTAAATGCCGTATTTTTCTCCGTGCACGAATTAATGGGCGGTCATTCGGAGAATAAAATGAATTTCGCATAAATCTGAAACGAGTATTTTTCGACGTTGAACGCTGGAATTTATGTGGATCATATTAAATCTCTCTGTGAAGTTTGCAGTACCTGCTATGCGGGTCGTTGCGAGAAAAAATATGGAGTTTGGCGAATTTGCACTTTTTATGTCTACACGTACCTACATACATGTGTTATTGTTGATATGATTATATATATAAACATATCAACAATATCAAATATCAAATATATATACACCCAGTACATATGTATATATATATATATATATATATATATATATATATATATATATATATATACTGGGTGTCCTGTTATGAATGGATAATCCTGCAAATGTCGATAGGTCAAATCATGTCCTACTATAGGGGAGATCCGGACATACCAAACAGCGCAAGCAAAGTAAATCCCTCCCCCCCTCCGCGCAGTGTGTGCGTTCGGGGGTATTCGCTTTGCCTGGACTGTTTGCTATGCCCGGGTCTCTCCTATATGCTGGAATTTTAGTTTAGTAAAGGTCTCACGTTTTTCGATATAAAAATCATCTGCTTTTGGTTTTTCGCATGCCATTTCTACAAGTGATAACTTTTTTCGACCGTTTTTTTTTAAATATCCTCTTGGTGACGGTTTTATCTATAAAAGTGTGTTTTAAAACCTGTAATGTTAAGGAAACTTTATGAAAAACAATCTTATACAGAATTTTCATACAAACCAATTCGAACATCTGACTTTGATGGCCTGCGGTGTAAAAAAAACTGTACTACGGATATCAATGGCTTCAAAAAGTTGCTTAGTTATTGTCGATTCCTATAATTTGTAGAAATGGCATGCCAGAAAACAAACGCAGATGATTTTTTTTTTAAATAACATAAAGCCCAAAACCTCGAAAACCGTGGGACTTTTACTAACCTGAAATTCCAGCACATGATCCAGGACATGATCTGACCGACGACGACAGTTGCAGGATTATCCATTCATGACAGGACACCCTGTATATAAATTTATTTATTTATTTCCCGAGTTCCAACGTAAAGGTAAGGGCGAGTTTGGGTAAAGGAGAAGGGTCAAACCGGCAAGTTCTCAAATGAACCCTTTCTCCTATATATCTCCTCACCCTTTCTCCCTATCCGCCCTTCGCTAATATAATCTAACTTCCGTTGTGTCCGCAGCCGTCTCAAGGCACTTTTCTCGTCTTCAGGCCCAAATTTCGGGCGTTTTTTTCTGGCATGGTATAAAAAAAAACAAAAAATATTGTTATCATCAATTTTTTTAGTCTTTTTATTGATGTTTCCAGAACTTCCAAAAGAAATGTTGTGCCAAAGAAAGTAAAAATTGAAAAAATGATGGGCCTCTAAATATGGTCGAGAGAAAAAAAGCTGCGGTGATTGACACGATTCCAAAGCTTCCATTCATCTTAAGCAGAAAGAAAAACCATTTTCTTGATCAAGAAGAGAGACAATATGGCAGGTAACAAAAAATAATTTCAAACGTGACGAGTGTCTCCAGAAAAGTTCATTTTTGGCGCTATTTTTTTATTAATTTTGAATTTTTCAAAAATACCAATAGAAAACAATTTTGCAATGCCCGAGATATGGACGATAGAGGAATATGTACTGAACGTCCATACCAAATTCGCAGTCACTCGGTTGAACAGAACTAGAGACATTACGTCAACCTGGTTGAAAAAGTATTTTCGAGAAAAACGCGTTTAATGTACAATTTCAGACAACCGCAACTATTTAAGTGGTATAATGGCCTTTTTACACCTACGTTATATTAATTGGTCATTCCTGCCTCGAGAAGTGTTCCTTGTTCGACTTCGAAATGACAATTTTCTAAAGTTCGTTTTTCCCTGCGAGCAGTTCTAGCTTCTTTAGAAGTTCCTGAAGTTCGTAGCTCCGACCGTTTCTATCCAATCCGATTTAAAATGTCACGTCATTTCGAGACAGCCTTTAGAATATCTTGCTATTTAAATATGGAAAAATGACACAGCAACTCAATCGACAATAAGGCTTAGAGTTGTCATCTTGTTGTCTGTGGTAGCAAGCCTTTTTGCTAGTTTGTGTATACGCATCCTTGCATACTACATTCGCACACCTACACGTGGCAACGTTGCTGGCAAGCACAATAAATCTCTTACCCTAATCATACTTATTACCATCGTTGACAGTGCAGTTCTTGTAACTCGGGCAGTGCACAAATTAAGGATTCAATAAAACGGAAAATCGCCTGCTGTATTCGCGACCCCCAAAAGTCTTAGCGCCTCTCGCCGCCTAAAGCAGAAGCTCCACTGATATAGAACATTTTGTCAAAATCCATTGATAACAATGGGCAACGTTAAAAAAACAAAAAATTACTCGAAATTCTGCTGTGTTCCAGGATGCGGGATGGATAATATAAGTGAATTGTCGTTCCATAAGCCATCTAAAGATAAAGTCTCTTTTATAAAGTGATTGTTGGCTCTGGAAATGACTCTCTTTTGGCCATTACGGTGCGTTTGTAGTCAATCCACGAGATTTTTTGCCCCAAGTTCGTTTCTCTATGAGTAATAAATGTGACAATAGTTCTACATGTAAAAGAAATAAATACCATTCCATTGACACGATTTATTGAATTGATGATTTTGAGCAAACAAAAGATGTTTTATTTGTCCACAGTTTTGCACTATACCGGATCTCCTAACGGCGTTCTATATAATTTTTAGGTATTGCATACAGTACCTAGGTACAGTATGTAATGGGTAACGGTGGATAAAATATTTTATACATTATCTTGATGAACCCGGTATTAGACAGAACACTTGCATTATACACATTGCCGGTAATAATACACCCACACACACCCACACGCACGCACACACACACACACACACACACACACACACACACACACACACACACACACACACACACACACACACACACACGCGCGCGCGCGCGCACACACCCACACACATATATATATAATCTGATTCATGAGATTTGGAGAGTACGTTTCCCTTTTTACTATGCTGATAACCCCATGTGTTGACGGGAGGAATTGGCAAACGGATTGTTACGATATAGATACAGATAGACAGAGAAAAAACTGCTCGTAAAAATATTATATGGCGGCTTTATATATCGCGTAGAGTTTTGCGACAGACACGTGTGCGTTGCATCCTGATGTTAGTCGGTGTTCGAAATAGTCGGAACTGCGCAGCGATACAGTCGATATTGGTAGAGAGCGGAGCGTTGGAAATTTTATAGTTTAATATAGATTTACATCCGGGTGTCTATGTGTGAATTCGGATAACATACGGTATATTTAGCGTCTGTACTTTTTCTGGGACTCCAAAGTATCCACGACAGTCCCCGATTTTTTCTCTCAAACACTTTAAGAGAGAGAAATGATGATGAAAATTAACAATACAATGGTGTTACAGAATGACGAAGAAAAAATGAAACTGAAGGATGAAAAAAAGAGAAAAATTAAAGATGAAAAAATAAATAAAAGATAATATAATGTAATGCCGAATGCACATGCAAAATAAAAGTTAAAATATGTTAGAGAAAAAGAGCGAGAGGAAGAGAGAGGGGTGGGGGAGAAAAGCTGTGAGAGGAATCCAAAGAGCAATCGAAGAGGATGGGGAGGGCCATGACAATGTGGCTCCGGTTTTATTACGACGTCCGAATCTCGTCATGATTCCAAGCTGTGATAAAAAAGAGTCAGAATAAAACGATGTACGAAGGGAGAGAAAGAGAGAGAGAAGAAGAGAAACAGAGAGAGAGAGAGAGAGAGAGAGAGAGAGAGAATTTTCAGGATTCTCAGGATCGAAATCTCTGCGGGAGACTCACCCCGAGGGGAAAGTTGCCGCGTCCCTCAGACGATAAAGATATCGATACACTTTTTCATATGAAGCCTCGAATAAGAGAATATTCGTCCCACGTGACGCGAACGATCGAAACGTACTTACATAGCGAATTAGGGCCCGGGCACATTTTAAAGGGGCCCGGCTTGTCCATGCACGCACGACCGTAAGGCGGAACGGATTCATTTTTGACGAATTTATTCCCCACAAATTCGCGTGTATCACGCGTTTTGTGCAACAATGAAAAAATTGATTGGTGTATCGGATCGGTCGGGCACGCGAAGGCTCACGCGTGTAGGAATACTCACACGTGTACGTCACAATCGCGTGCGATTGAAGAGAAAATTAGAAAAAAACGGGGTAGAGGAGAAGGAAAAAAAAACCAGAGAGGTAAAGATCGAAAAAGCAGTGAAGGATAGGAGGGCCGGATGAAATTGCTTGTCAGAGAGGTGAAGCGCTTCTGCTGCTATGCATCTCGAGGATCCGCACCAATCGAATCTTCCTCGCAATTCCTTCGAGCTAGCAAACTACACCTCGCCCTTCAAGCCCTCACCACCGAAGTGCCACCCACTGACCTAATCGATATTTCTAATAACGTCGCGGAGCACCAATATACTGTATACATATATCCACGCATGGGTGTACATAACTATACGTAGCCGGTCTACTCTCACGTTGGTTATTAGCGATCCTGGGTATATTAATTCCAGCTTCAAAATGAGATTTTTTTGAATTTGTTTTCCTTCTGATATTCTGTGGAGCGTCACCTCGAGCAGCTTATAATTCTCAAATATATCAGCCATGCTTTGCCTGCAGTCGTCGATCACGTGCCCTTCGAACTGGCCCAATGCGTTACGATCGCGATGCTCTTTTATTAATTTACTTACATTCCATCTTAAACGTCCATTTTTGCATTGATAGTCGAATTTTATTTATTTTCAACGAGTAATGTCAAAATAAGTAGAGGCCAAAATAGGTTGAAGGCTTTTTTTCTTAAATGCACAAGGAAAATAATGACGTGAATATCGATTGAACTCGATATTGAATAAGGTTATTACTATTTGATTTTTTACCTTCTTTGAGAAAGTTAAAGGTGATACACTGAAATTGAAAATGAATAAAAGTACGATATACAAAAGGAGAATAACAACTCGAATATCAACTAAAATCGATATTAAAAAAGGATTTTTATTTAACTTATTCTGTTTCCTTCTCTAATGTTGATGTGAATGGATACTAAAGTATTCATTTTACTCATTTTTTAATTTCTCACTCTTATTGTTAGCTTCACTTATCAAAAAAGAAAAAACTAAAAAATCCATTAAAATCAAAATTGAAAAAAGAATTTAAAAAATATTGAAAACGATAATACCTTTCCCCACGTATGTGTTTGACGTTATGAAAGTCATTTTTAACTTTTGTGTATTAAGCATCTTTTTTATTCCTTGAATTCTTCAATATCGATTTTAATGGATTTTCGAGTTTTCATACTGCTCCCCCATGTATGTGGCCATTCGACTACGAGGACCATCCTCGAAAGAGCCAATTACGCTGGCAACTTGTTTCGAAATAACTCGCCCAAAAAATGCCTTTGGCATGCATATGAATGTGTGTGATTAAGATAAACACGTGCGGAGGAATATTTTGCTCAGTATTATGAAGTGCTATTTCAATAAGGATATTGCAGAACTTTCCGTAGGTCGCCAGTGGCAATGTCTTTTCGCAAACCGCAAAGTATCAACATACAAGTTAAATGCAGGACTTCTCGAAGGACCTCACGGCAAACGCGAGTTGTACTTTGCGAGTTGAACCAGTCAGTCCAAATTTGCACGAAGTTACGGCACGTGCAATTTGTATATGTACAAATGTTTTTCCTTGCAAACCGGGCGACCGGGTACATATATTTATCATAGAGTCCGTGTGCAGCTAGTTGGGTAACGCGTACATGCTCCCCACCGATCCGCATACGTTAAAGAGAAAATGCTGAATGCCGAGTTGTATATACCGCGCGCGCGCGTGTGTGTGTGTGTGTGTATAAAAAAGCACTATATCCAGGCGGGTCTAGCCGAAGGTTCTTACACTTTTCGTTATCAGTGTACACGTAGAAAAAGTATTTCTTTAGGTGAATGCCTTCCCTTACCTTCCCTCTTTATACATGCCTGTCTCTTTCTACTGCCCTTGCCCTCCCGCGCTATTTCTCTCGCTCTTCGATGGGCCCTCTCTACTTTTTTTTCCTCTCGTGTGACCTCGCGTCGAACGCTCAATGTCGGCCTGCACTCTCACTCGTTGCACACCTATGCGAGCCACCCTCGACCTCTTGAATACTTTATGCATCGAGGTGAGCCACTCACACACACCTGCACACACACACACAGCCTCTGATCCATAAGACACCCCGATTGCACGTACTCGCGTGGGCGAAACGAGCCAGACCGCCGATACATACGTCGTTGAATGCATCCTGACGTTGAAGTCTGCATCGTTCGGTTGCAACGAAAACTCTCTCTTTTCAATTGGTCAATTCTTTTTTTTTTGACGATTTAGGCTGCGCAGACCACTCAAACGTTTTTACGTACTCTTATCACAGATTGGCCTCAATTCGCAAAAAAGGCTCTGGATAATGATAAAAATAATTCAATGAAAAGGAAAGAAAAAAAACATTCATTCCAACGATTCAAACGTCATCGTCACAATGCATCCTGTCACAAAGATACTGTACAGCTTTATGAAATGAATGATATTATTGTCGTAAGTTTCCAGCTTCGGAATGCAACGAAAAATAATGTTTTTATATTTGCTTCAATTTCTTCAGGCAATCTTTAGACATAAAAAACCCTCAAGAATTTTTTAATTTACTTATTTAAAAAACTGGTATCTCAATTTGAAAACTATATTCTTGGAAACAATGAAAAGGAGGGAAAAAATTAGAAACAATTTCCGTTGGATTCCAAGGATATTGTTCTAATATAATTTTGGAATTATCGAAAGTTAAGTTCGACTGCTACTGTATATACATATTTGTTATTTTGGGAACGCCCAATTTCGCGGACTGTCCTCATTGTAGACTGCTTTCCCATTCTCAGTATTACGTAAACCCCAATGGCTTCAAAGCTACCTCAAGATAAATGCCATCTATGAGGGTATTTGAGAAGCTCGGTTTAGGAAAATCGAGGACTGTCCTCAAAACAATCAGTACTGCTGCTAGCCAACACTACATAGATATAACGGGTTCAAAATATATATGGCCAATATATATTGGTAAATTTGGGTTCTCCAACTTGCGCTCGATCATACCGCCCCCGCCCCTCTCAGGGTCCAATTTGACGTTGCACTGTATACATTTTCTGTGCACCAGCTGCGCTTGCGAAGCTCGCAAAAACCGATGGACCCACTCGAGCGTTCGCCTACCCGTAGCCACGGGTCTGTAGACGTGAAGGCAAAAATTTGAATACATCGAGGACTTCCAATACCAGGGGAATTCCAACCTAAACACGTCTGCGGGCTCGTATCGAAAATAACGCGATCTCGTATTCTCGGGGATCTCCTAATTTCCATTCACCTTCGAGATTTTTCGTACGCATATGGCCCGAATCCCCGCACTACGTCCCTTCGGTTCAGAGCAGATTTCGATTTTCTTTGTTCGCCGTTCTCCAGGTCCTTTTCCGTGGAGAACGTACGACTGCAATAGCGTTGGGAGTCGCAGCGATCCGTTCGAAAGTCTTCCAACTGGCAAACGGAAGACGTGCATCCATTTTGAGTAGACCTTTATATCGCAGTCTCCTTCGATTTGAAACTGCACGACGAGGGGGTTGGAGGGGCGTGGGTGTATCGGTTTTTAATGTCCCCGAGGCGAGGAAAAATCAGCGGTGATGGGCCGCATCTTCGCGAGAAGAGACGACAACAGTGTCTGGAATTTTCTTACGCTGAAGATCCTTCGATGGCGCCTCTACCAACCCCCTTCACGCCTGTGGGAATTGGCTCCCGCACCAAGAAGCCTCCGATAAAATCGTAATTTAAATCCGATATCGACGTTTTGGCTTGCACCTGATAGGCGCCGTATAATCGAAGATTAGCGGGTGCAAGAATCAGAGCGAGAGAGACAGAGAGAGAGAAAGAGAGACGCAGAAGATGAAGCGACCACGAGCCTGACTCACGCGGAAAGAAAGAACTTCTTGGCTCGTTCCACTTACGTGAACGAAGATCGGAAAATGCTCGTAAACAGGCCACTTAATTCCCTTTTTCTTTCCTACACTATTTTTTTCAGACCTCCATTGTCCTTGTCCAAACTCGCCTTCTTGTTCTTCGGGCAGCCGCGTTTTTTGCGACCTTTTTTCCGCACCGTCTTGCGTGTGCTCGAAGCTCTTGAGTTTCGCGATGGGGCGGCAGGCAATCAGAGGACTGCTTGGCCTTTTGGTCCCATGGTCTTCTTCGGTCTTTCTCTCTCTCTCTCTCTCTCTCTCTCTCTCTCTCTCTCTCTCTCTCTCTCTCTCTCTCTCTCACTCTCTCTCTCTCTCCCTCTCCCTCTCTCCATCTCCCCCCTCTCTCCCCCTCTCTCTCTGTGGTTAAGGATCTTCATTCGGAAACGGTTGCGTATCATCCTCCATGTTACCTCTTCTTCCACGCTAATGGCTATCGTTTCGCCACCCTACGCTTTTTCAGTGCGAGATCCATATCCGCCCTTCGACGATGGTTCACGCGCCAATGTCCTTCGAAACTACCAGACACAAACGCTTCGTCATTAACACCGCACTATCTCCTCAAAATCCGACAAATTTTATACTCACTCTCCACTTGGAGTTCACCGGGATAATGGTGAAATTACTCGCTGGTGATCCAGCTTATCGTTTTAAGGTTCTTCGCTCTCGGAAAACTCCATAGTACGATTAAGGATGTATGCGGTCACATGTTCATACAGAAGGCTGCGGAATAGCAACTGTGCTCTCTCTCTCTCTCTCTCTCTCTCTCTTTCTCTCTCTCTCTGTCTCTCTCTTTCGCTATCTCTGTTGACCCACTATCATTTCAACTCTCTGTACGAAAACGTCTAATGCGTTTAATAATTTGTAACAACGTTCACTCTTCTGACTCAATTTTTCGTTCATAATCCATTTTATGATGTTCCAACGTCGCTCGCGCGATTTAATCGAGTTGGGTTTTTTTTGGCTCTTCATGCTCATTTCCAAGAAACGGCAGACACCCTCGAAATAATCTTAAGGCATGAAATCCCTTTAGGCAGTTAAAAATAAGCGAATTTCCAAAAATGTTCTGGGTTGAAAGTATTTATTCCGTACAACTGAAATTTTGGGTACATGTTATTACATCTTGTGATTTTTCAATTTTTTTGATGCTCAAAAACGGCGACCGTACGACACTTGCTTCGGAGACGGTAGCCGGCAGAATTGTTCCACGGCGTACAACCTGGCGTCTGGTGCAGTTATTTGAAACATCATAGATATACAGCTCTAGATTTCCAAGATTTACACGCTGCAGGTGAACCTAAAAAATCCAACGAAACGTGAAACTGCGATAAATTGTACGTGTTTGCATTTTTTCTCTCTATTTTTTATGAAATTTTTAGTACAGTATGGGTAAATAAAAAAGTAGTTTGTACAAATAATTTTCAAGGAACTTTAGGTTCATATGGATGGTAATTACGTTATCTAAAAGTATGCAAAATTTCAAAATTTCAAAATTCGATAGTTTTTGCGTTATCTTTCACGAGATTCACGGAAAAGTGGTTTCAAAGAAAACGCGTCTAAAGATTTAAAGATGGAAAATGTTGTGTCTAAATCACTTACCGATTGTAGTACCGTAGAGTTTGTTTTCGGCAATAAGTTCTTTTTTATGTTATAAAGGGATCTCTCCTCTTGAGGAGC
Organism: Ophion costatus; assembly: GCA_951751655.1. NCBI lineage: Eukaryota > Metazoa > Arthropoda > Insecta > Hymenoptera > Ichneumonidae > Ophion > Ophion costatus. Next base: position 33,089,676 of record OX632363.1, read on the forward strand.
TTGCTTCGATTTCTCCCCTGTAAGACGTATGACGTCAAATTGCCGAGATGACGTTGAAATAACTCAATGCAGTTGCAAGCCTGATAAAATACGAGGGGATCAATTATAGAATGCTCAATGAGGGATTATTTTTTAATTAATCCTTTATGAGGAGCAATCTTTGGTCCTACTTTGTGAGCACAAAGAATAGACGAATGTCTATACCAAGGAAAATACAAAATGTTTTCATTCTTATATCCCGAATGACCAGTCGCAGCCATTTGTGATGGAAACGAAAAAAATATTGCTATTGATAATTTATACCGGACCGTTGTACTCGTATTTCCCTCATTTGTCTGCGATAAAAATAACTCTCGAACGAACCTCGGCTTTTCCTTATCACGGATTATCCAGAGAATAATGAGTCCAATAATAACAGTAGCTCGAGAGCTCTATACCCCAGGAACATCGTTTCGGATAATGATATCATCTAGTGTAAAATTGATTATGACATTCGACCCGCGGTTGCGCTGTCTCCCTCATATATAGATATATATATATAGATAAATACTCGAAATAATAGTAAGCCCAATGTTTTCGAGTCACCTTTACGTAAATGTAAGGATACTTCCTTTCTATAAAGGTCATTTCAAGTACCGTCCTGGATCCACCGGCAAATATTAATAAATGTTACATTGGTTTTAAAAACAAGATTTTGATTTGCTATGTATTCACGTAAGCTCCACGATTTTATTGAGTTTTCCTGTGGCATGGGTTTGTATTTTTTGTCTCATTTTTTTATGTACTTTCTTCTCAGACATTTTCAAAGGCAATTGTGAGTCGTTTAGACTGGTATAAGTAGCTTTTTTCTACCATCTCAACTTCATTGACCCATCTTCTAAAAGCTATTTTTTTATCTTTTCATAAAAATCCTAGACATTTACATTAGTGTTCAGTTAGTCATTTATTTATTGCTTAACAGTGCACTTCATAACGAGGACGAAGTTAATAAAAATAAAAATAAAAATGAAGAAAAATAAAAAATGAAGAATGTCATATAGTAGGACATCATCTGACTTATCGACAGTTGCAGGTTTATCCATTCATAACAGGACACCCTGTATATATATATATATACGTAGTTTGATCTCTATGATTGCTCGTATATATCTACATCGTTATTGCTCGATTTTCTCTCGCGATTCTCATTAAAAACAAGCTTGCGAGACATGGGATGTATTATTCAGTCAGACAATTATGACGCTGATACGAATTATTGCCGTCCTACTACACTGTCCACGTGTGTAAAACTCTCGACTTTCGTACATCGAGCTCGAAATTACGAAGACTCACTCTCATTTTTCACTTTTGAATAATTATTCATTTGTACGTAGGGATAAAATTGAAATACAAATGAAAAGCAATGAGAGTCCCAAGCTCAATCTCGGTTCTTAACTTTGTCGCTCCCCCGCAGTTTGCAATTCCGAAATTAAACCACGGAATTATATGAGGCTTGACTTAGCCGAAGGGTGAAAAAGCGTCCCCTTCTCGTAACCACCGACAAAACTGCAAAGTAATCCTCGAACCAATGTTCCATGTTTCACTGTTCCTCGCGCTCGTTCTCCCGCGCGAAAAATCGAATACGATATAAATGCGGGATGAGATATCCGTCGAGATACGAGCATCAGAACTTTTTGTTGCGTATATACTTGGAGCTGTGATTCTAGTAATTCTTTGATCTCGAGTTCAGAATATTGCGTAGGTTCGCTCCGTGGTTTCGTTTCGTTTGTGGTTGGATTCGTTTGGCATTAGAGATTGTCTGATGGATTTCGATATATTTATTGGCTCCCCGAGATTTGGAACCGAAAATATTTTTCTCCTTAAAAAATGGCTGATCAGCAGGTCTTATCAATTGTTAACGGAGTTTGATTTTTTATTTTATTGGGTAAATTTTATTTTACATGTAAATCATAGTCAGGATATTTTGAATTTTGCACACTTCGAAGTTGCACCTTCTGCAGGCGAAGATTTGGAAAACCTTTGACACTAGGGCCTTCGATTGAACAAATCAAATGGAAGAGTCAACATAATGTAGTGCATAGAGGAATGATCGAATCACGCAATTGTCATTCGACCGTACTTTGAAGAGCTGTCAACGAAACAATTTGGCAGTTCGGTGCTCACCGTCTTACATAATTCAGGGCTGATCTGCGCGGTAACCGTAAGGGCTGAAGGGACGAGTGAACTGCCCTTCATTGCGACGACGGTTAACTTGCCTACGAGAGACTCTCCCGCTGCCGTCTTCGAATGCAAAAATAGACAAAGAGCAATTGAGAAGCAGCGAGAGTGAGAGAGAGGGAGAGAGAGAGGGAGAAAATCGATTGATTGATTGATTGGTTGATTGATTGATTAGTGGTATATTATATGCTTTGGTACAAATGCTTAGGCAACAAGATACATATAAACAACAACCGTAAAAGTATAAAGGACAATCAGGAATTAAATTAAATTATGTAAATAAGAAAGGATAAACAGCCTCGAAAAAATCTAAATAAATAAAAAAATACATATAAAGAATAAGAATAAAAGTATAAAAGTAAACAATAATTGAATTAAAATGAATAAGAAAGTATAACGAAGCATGGAGAACGAGCTATATAGATTTAAAAAATGGCATTACAAAATAAGCAGAAAAGCTATGTAGGCAAAACAAATATCAACAATCATAAGTAACAAACCCTATACGCGTCAAAAATAAAAACAGCATAACTGACCACAATCAGAAAAGCTATATGATCGAAATTCAAAAAATAACATAGCAAAACAGCAAACATAGAGAGAGATAGAGAGAGTATGCAGAAGTGACACGCCAATTTGCTGTAAATTAACGATACGATCCAACAATAGGCCGATTTAGACAGAAGGGATGATTCAACCGAGAACATTTCGCTTCTCTTCCTTTCCGCAACGGAAATATTAAGCCATAAATACACGTTAGCCGAAACGATCGATTGCTACATGCCTGTCCCAATGACAATTGAAACGCTACACGCTAGATCAGAGTAGCAGAGGCAAATCGAGAAAGCGAGAGAGAGGGTGAGCAAGAGAGAGAGAGAGAGAGAGAGAGATAGGGGATGTTGGGGAGAGGGTTGGAAAGCAAGCAGGGCCGGCAGAGATTCTGGTAATGCCAGAAACGTGGTGCGTTACACACGCGTTAGTTTCCCATTCTCCATACGATTACACGACAATCTACGCGTGTATATTCCAATGTATTCTCCACACACAACTACAACTACGGTTAGTATGTTTCTCCCGTTATGGGTCGCACGGAAATGGCGGCATGATTACGCGGCTGCTCATTGTTTGCTGGCGGTACGTGGGTGCATCCCATATGCACGAGATCCTTCCTCTGCCCCCCTCTCTCTCTCTCTCTCTCTCTCTCCATGTCATGTTCCTCTACACTCGCGCCCTATCCGCAATCCCTTGCAGCATTAACCAAAACGCAAGCGCATTGAAATTAGTTGTGATTTATGCGCTGTATAAGCGACCCCGGCATTCTCACTGCTTCGTGTATTCTCCCAAATGCATCAATGTGTTTAAGAATTACGCACATACCTATACACGCGTTTACAGGACTTCTCATCCCCCCACCCCGTCAGCCCGGTACTTGTCTCGCTGCTGCAGGACAATTCCGCCGCATGCTACGTCGCTCCAAGTTAGTTTCCCTTCGCTAAGTTCAACAACCTACAAGCTGTGCTTGGTTGTACATTTCATTAGCCTTCTCGTTGAGCGAAGTTCCACTGGGCTTCAAGCGCACCGATATCAACGCGAAATGTCACGCGATCTCGCGGGCTGACGAAAACCGCAGACATGTTTTCGGAGGTTTCCGCAAAAAGGGCTGTCGCACCACATCTGATATGTTTGCAGTTGATGCCTGATTGCTGGAGACAGAATGACTCCTGGGTATTCGGGACTTGCGAAAGGAAGTTGCGAATCAATTTGACGGAATATTGTAATGGAAACAGGCTGGGAAATGATGTTTCGGTTGAGATGATCGCAAATTGGAGAGATACTCCAGCCATAGGTGTGATTGAGACACGCGTTTTGACACTTCAACTGTGGTGGTCTGGGAAAAAATAGTTAAGCAAAATGCAAAAAATTATCGTGCGCACGATGTTGTTGGTGGATAATTGGATTTACGAATGCCTGTTTTTCCAATTCTTCTGCCAACTAGCGTCGATGGATATTTCGGGATTAAGCTAGGCTAAAGCTCAGGAATCGACAGTTCCTTGCAGTGTGTCGACGACAATATTCCATTTCTCCTAATGAGAAATCCTATCAGCCGGAAACGCTGATCGTGCCCTTTCTCTTAGGCAAGGGGATTAGCTGTCGACGTTCATTGGATCCATTGCTTTCTCTATACAGGGTCATGGTGCTCAAACACTCATATGCATACATGCATTTATCCGACAAATTGTACATCCTGATTCTGATCCTCATAAGCCTCGCGTTTGATCGCGGCCCTTTGAGCTTCATTTTCCAGTCCCTCAATCAACAAATCACACGAGGATCCTACTTTTTTCCAATCATACGCGAACCGACCACATAATTCGAAATATTCTCATGGACAGGGCCTTCAAATCTCCGAAGCACCTCCACCTGAATGAACCTCCTAGTCACCACTCGATGATCCCCTTCGAACTATGCAACTTCTGTGGCAAATATTTTCTTCCGATTAGTTAGCAAATATTTCTGCTGCCAATAGTTGTTGCTTCACCCTGTATCAATATATACCGGATGTCCCAAAAGTCACGCAACGTTTAACATGCGCGGCTTATGCATACTGTTGCGTGACATTTGGGCCACCCTGTATATACATATTGGATGGGCTTTTACGTGCAGGGTTATTAGCGTTTTTTTTCTCTATTTCCTGCGCCCTTACGCCTCGAAGAAAACGCCCAGGCTATTTGCGAAATTGACTGTTCAGCGCCACAAAAGTGGTTCACTCCGCCACCACTTTCAGCCGGACAAGTGAAAGGACGAGGCAAAAAAAAAAGAAAAATTCGCGGATGAAGGAACAAGGTGGAAAATGCGCCTCGGTTGGGGAGCTTCGAGAAGAAGCGGGAGAAAGCGATGAGCTTCGCGAGTTGAACAGAGCGGGGACGAATAAAGAAGTGTTTTTTCCCGGACGATAGAATATTCATTTCGCGTAGGTGCGCGTGGGGTACGCCCTTGATTACTCGAGAGCTTCTCTCCTTCGACGATGCCTTCCCATTTTCTTCCCCATAAATATATATATATATATACAGGGTGTCCTGTTATGAATGGATAATGCTGCAACTGTCCATAGTTCAGATCATATCCCACGATATGCTGGAATTTAGTTTACTAAAAGTCCCACGGTTTTCGAGATTATGTGCTTTATGTTATTTTTTTTAAAAAGTCATCTGCTTTTGGTTCTTCGCATGCCATTTCTACAAATGATATGAATCGACAATAACTAAGCAACTTTTTAAAGGAATTGGCACGGTATGCGTACATCTTTTTTTTTACAACGCAAGCTATCGAACGTACATTTGTTTACACGTACGTGAGAACGTACATTTTTTTTCACAACGCAGGCTATCACAGTCAGATGCTCAAATTTGTTGGTATAAAAATTCTGCATAAGATCTTTTTTCATGAAGTTTTCTCAACATTTAAAGTTAAAAAGAAGACGTTTCTAGATAAAACAAATAACCTAGAGTATTTTTTTTAACCGGGTCAAAGAAAGTTATCAGTTGTAAAAATGGCCATGCGAAAAACCAAAAGTAGATACTTTTCATCTCAGAAACGGTAGAACTTTTAATGGACTGAAATTCCAGCATAGTAGGACATGATCTAACCTATCGACAGTTGCATGATTCTCCATTCATAACAGGACACCCTGTATACACACACATACTTTGCCTTGCAGCTCTCGCTCCTACTTCACTTCCACCATCTTTGGTGTTTCCATTTTTACCCCTCTCGGTTCGACACCAGCAGTAAAATAGTAAGAGGAACCTTACGAACGTATCTCGCACACACATACGTGGCTCGTTTCCGGTAAACATATTTTCCTCGATTATGGAGTGCTCGATCGTTTTTTTTCTCTCGTTAGCGCTTTTTCTTTCTTCTTCTTTCTCTCCCCTCTCTCTCTCCCCCCCCCTCCCTTCCATCTCTTTTTCCTTTTTCTTTTGCTTTGTTCGTTTTTTCTTGCGGGGTAATAAACTAACGCGGCTTTCGTTTTCGCCCGTTGTGCCGATCTTTCGACAAAAAACGTGGTAGGGACGTTCTCGAGAGACGCCACGAAGCGTGCGTTGAGCGAAAAATTTCCGGTGGTGCGCTCATCGAGAAAGAAATATTCGGAAGAATACACACATACGACACGTCAGAGCGGAAGAAGAGGAACGAAGAACAAAAAAAAGCGGTTTCGATAGACCGCCTGACTGGTCCCACGGGTGTAGTCGATAGAAATAGTAGAGAACTATCGATGACTATATATATATATATATATATATGTTTGTGTGTGTGTATGTATATGTATGGATATATAAGATAAGGTAAAGAGCCCTGCGGGTAAAAAATTATATTTTATTATGTTATTTTTGGCGATTATGATACTAACAAGAAAACTGTCGAGATGCCCTCCTCAGATTTTGAAGAAATTCGAAATGTTTTCAGAGTAGGTAAAAAAACTCGACACCTATTTTTATACCGGCGAAACTATACTTTCAAAGAGTGAAAAACACCTTTGAAAAGGGGAATTTTTTCGTTTTGTATTTTTGGCAATAACTTTTAAACGAAACGAGATATGAACCAATTTTAATTAGCCAAATTCAAGGGAGTTTCATTGTCACTTTCAGGGGGTCAAACACAACCTTGAAAATCGGGCGTTTTTTTAGCGGTAACTTTTAAACGAAACGAGATGCGAACAAATTTCAAATAAGAGCAATTAAGTAATTTTGATTCTCGTTTTCAAGAAGTGAAATACACCCTTGAGATTCGGGAGTTTTTTTCCGTTTTTTGGCAATAACTTTTAACCGAAACGAGACACGCACAAATTCCAGATGGCAACGATTTGAGTAATTTTAATTATCATTTTCAAGGGGTGAAACACACCCTCGAAAGACGGGACTTTTTTTCGGCAATAACCTCCAAACGCAACGAGATACAAACAAACTTGAAGCGACAATAATTAGAGTGATCTCCATTCTCCGGAGCCCACCCTTATCGGCGTGGAAGTTGAAAAAAATCGCCATCAACGGATGATCTTGTAGCATTTTGTATCGGTAAATCAGTTAGTAAAATCACGTATGTCTCAGTCCACCAAAATCAGTTGGTAAAAATCGTCTCAATCGATGTCTTACACCCGATAAGGGTAGATTTACACCATTGCTCCAAAATTCTCGGGTCCGTTTCTGCAATAAACTTTACAAATACAAAAATATAAAATACCTAGAACGTAAATAGTAGATACCCAGATCAATAGATACCTAAAATAGTAGATACCTAAAATAGTAGGTACCTAAAATAGTAGTTACCTAAACTAGTAGGTACCTAAACTCGTAGGTACCTAAACTAGTAGATACCTGGAATAATATATATCTAAAACAGCAGATACCTAAAAAGTAGATACCTAAAATAGTAGGTACCTAAAATAGTAGATACCTAAAGTTGTAGATACCTAAAATAGTAGGTACCTAAAATAGTAGATACCTAAAGTTGTAGATACGTGAAATAGTAGGTACCTAAAATAGTAGATATCTGAAATAGTAGGTACCTAAAATAGTAGATACTTAAAGTTGTAGATACCTGAAATAGTAGGCACCTAAAATAGTAGATACCTAAAATAGTAGATACCTAAAATAGTAGAACATACACGTGTGAGCACCGGCTGCTCGAAATCGCAGACTCGCCCTTTCCCAATACCTTAGACGTTAAATCAAACGCGACAAGTCTCCGTAAAGCTCCGCACCCTCGACGTATCGCTTTTTTCGAGCTCGACGTTTTCAAGTATCCACGCGTAAGAGCAATTGAGACAAAGACTGGCAGTTATGCCGCGGCTGACGCGAAATGTTTGTCTATCGACTTTCGTACACGTAAATTTATTCATGAGCTTGTGTGTATGTATACACCGAATGTAACGATTGATATTCTCGAGGCACTCGCGGAGCTGCTCTTTGGAATAATGTGCACCATATTTATTTTTAATATATGCGATCTCACCTTCTTCACTTCCTCGGTGGCGGGTGGGGGGGGGGGGCTGACTCACCAGATGTATTCCCAACGCATGCTGCACTCGCGTCACAACCTCCATATATCCAATGAAAGTATCCGTGAATAATTGCGAAGTCACACGAGAAGTTGCCTCGGCTCGATACCTGCCCCGGATAAACTTTCGAATTGGAAAAACGGCTTCCTCCGATATCGACGTACGTATATGCATCATTCGTCACTCGTCGCGACGAACTTTCCTCATTCGAGGATTCTGGGTTTAACGGAATGCTTACTTTTCCCTGAGCTTGAATCGTGGGCCGTGGGGCACTGCGAGGCACCGCGAGGCACGGCGTGCCTCGCAGTAGCTAGTGTAAAGAGTGTTACTGGGGTTACTAAAAAATGTTCGAATGTCGGTATGTCGATACCTAAAAACTTGTGATATGCTAACAAAAGCGTACCCAGGATCTAAGTGGAGGGGGAGTAGTGCATACTAGTTTCGGGGAAGGGGGGGGGCAGATAATAGACTTAATTTTTCCTTCTTGGAGGAGGGGGAGCTCGCTGGGTACGTCATTGTATGCTAAAGCATTATTTGGCGTAGGCATTTGAGCACTCGATGGTGATGGTCTTGAAGTTTGCAGCGTTGGAACGCAACACAAATTTATTCCTTTTTATTAATAAAATTTCATTTTCGCCTATGGAGGCTATGACAATGAAATAAAACGAAAGTAACAAAGCTTTTGAATAATAATAAAAATGAGGAGATAAAAAAAATCGTTGCATTCCAACGATGCAAACGTGAACGTAATTTGATCGTGGGCTTTCCAATCTACCAACTATCGAGGCAGGACCAGTTTTTACTCAAATTTACAGAACGGGAGGAAAAATCGCACGGTCAATTTGCAGCTATTCAGCTACGGCAAATTTGTTGCCAAAATTACACAATGGATGATAAATTTGGTAATGATTGACTAATCAAGGTCGTGCTCGTGTACCAGGCCTCCTCCACGAAATACTTGAATTTGAGAAAATCAGTGGAACAAATAGCACCTCTTCGACGGCGAAATTACGCAGATTCATGAAACGAGGCAAGGAACGAGAGGCGTGGGGAGTAAGGCCAGGGATGCAGCGGAGGCGCGCGTCGAGTACGGCAAAATGCGAGACGAGGGAGATGCCGCGGGACGTGAGTTCACAGGAGCGTGAATACAGGTTGGAAAGAGTAGGAAAACATTGTGCAAGATCCGCGAACAGGATTTTGAGGGATGGAGGAAGCGACGAGACGAGCGAAAGGAAATCCTGTGGTGTCTGGTATACCATAGGAAAATCATAGAATGGATAAAGTGTAACCAAGGAAGAAAGGCAGAGGGCGAGAAACAAGGGATGAACATATATTTACCAGGTGTAGAAGTATGGAACCGGATTTTTTTTTGTAAAAATTACGTTTGTTGTTTTAAAATGATAAAAACGAATGGAGACGGCTTTCTGCGTCACATTCAATTGATCCGCGAGTTCTTGTTGACTTTGAGTATCATCTTCATCCAATAAGGCTTGCAATTCGTTGTCTGCGAACTTTTTCGGTGGTTTCCCACGCTCTTCGTGTCTCACGTCAAAATCACCACTTTTGATTTTTTTGAACCACTCGAACTACTGGGCTTACCAAGTGCATGTTCACCGTAAGCTTCGACAAGATGGCGCTGCAGAAGCAGTCTTACGATCCCTAAACTGATGGCTAGCACCATCTACAGGGAAATTCCGGTTTCATACTTCTGCGCATGGTATATATATATAGAAGGGACGTTTTTATATTGGATTAGTTATCGATTATGAAACGGAGATTTCTTGGGGTAGATCAGGTAACATCTACTGCTTCGTATAATGTTCTTTGACAGCTTGAGAGTCTCCATTCACCCGTAAACTTTCTCCGTACTTCGGGATGAAGAAAATTGAAATATACGTTTCATGGTTTTTTTTTCGTTGTGAGGGTCTCACGATCTTGGGCGAGGTGCAGAGTGTACAGAAATAAGTGACCAGGTGTAGAAGTATGAAACCAGAATCATTGAGCATTGGAACCTATCAGACACGTATCTTTTTTTATCGGCAGAAAAGCGGCTTTAAGGGAGGAAACCACCCCTCAAAGAGAGCCATGTGACCCCGTTATTTTTTTTTCTCAATACTTCTATAGTCGATTTTTTATCGCTTTATATTAGAAGAAATTTGGTTTTTGTTACATTCAGATCGGTGGACTGCTTCCGTTAAGGGGTGGTTTTCCCTCTTAAATCCGCCTCACAGCCGACAAAAAATACGTGCCAACGCTTTATCACATATATGAGTTTCAACAAAATAGAAAGGTGAAATTTGTGTGAGTTCCCTTGTAAGTGGAACAGTCATCCACAGTCGTTTTAAGGGCGGAGATACCTAAAGGGGCGAAAAAGACTGATCTTTGGGATTTATTTTTCAATGAAACATTTCTTCCCCACTTTTTGAGACTAAGGGTATGTTTTATTATTACTTTTGGCGGTTACACGATATTTAAAAGAAAATTAATCTTTAGAAATGGCGGAAGTATGACACGGTCGTCTAAACGGCTTGTGGCGGATGTTGTCAGACGGCGTGACACGTAGCGTCGTCGACATAAATCTGAAAAAAAACTCATGAAGATTTTTCTTTCATTAACATCCATACGCAGAATATGAACCAAGAAAAAGTGAGAAACGTTGAAAATCGATTATCCGTTACGCTCTGAAACAAAAAGATAGAATCTTCCGAAAGAATGTTACATTACGCAATGACAAAAGTCTTTTTTTATTTTCCAAAACATTGAGGTTTATGTTTTAGATAATACGGTTGGAAAGATTTATACCAAATTTCATTAGAATCGGTCGATTAGTTTTATTGCTATACGTCACGCTAGTTTAGAAAATGCAGTTTAGAAGACCGTGCCATTTTGCAGGATTAATAAATTAAAAAATTCCATGTAACAGCCAAAAGTTGTAATGAAACATACCCGGAGTTTCAAAAATAGTGAAGAAATATTTCCGTTTATAACAAATCATGGAAATCAGCAAATGTTTTTCTCGCTTAAGGATGTTGAGTCCCAAATCGCAAATGAAGATAAAATTCTGAAAATTTGGCATGCTTTTGTATGAAGTACTTCAGAGGTCATGTAAAAATTTCACGACAATTAGGAAGCTCGTTATTGAACAATTAACATTCACAAATAAAATGTTGTTTTATGGAAACTGATGTAACTTTGCAATAAGTTGTTTTTTTGACCTCTCAATTTTATAATATCTACAATATACTGAAAGCAATGGAAACAAAACGAAGTTTATTGATAAATTTTTTTTTATTTCTTTTAAAAATTGTTCTGAACAAAATGTTAATTTTTTAATAACGAGCTTCCTAATCGTCGTGAAATTTTAACACGACCTCTTAAATACTTCATACAAAAACATACCAAATTTTCAGAATTTTCTTTTCATTTTTTATTTCAACCCTTAAGGAGGTTGAAGTAATGATGATAGAATTCTGAAAATTTGGTATGTTTTTACATGAAGTATTCAGGAGGTCGTGTAAAAATTTCATGACGATTAAGAAGCTATTTATTGAACAATTATCATTAACATGTTTCATAGGGACTCAACATCCTTAAAAGTATCCCCTCCTCAAGCTACACGATACCGCATTTGCCCTGGGTACGGGGCAATAGTGGAAAACCCCTACCGGTATAGACGGCCCCATATTGTAACGCGGTCACCCGACCGCCCACCAGTGTTGGCGATTTCAAGGTCAACTATATCGTTTTTTAAAATAGAAACTAAGAGCCTCTCATTTTTGACACTACATGTAAAAATCAATACACATATAGTCTAAGTTGAACGTGGCACAAAAAACGCTGAACCGTGCGATAGAATGGCAGCGGATGAATAGGACGAGAAAAGCGGAAAATGACTTTCCTTCTTCCGCCCTTTCCCATGAGTTCGTTCCGTGTACTCTCCCCTACTTCTCTCCATCTCGTCCTTTCGTTTGGCCAAGTTTTCCATACTGATTCCGGCTGACGTTACGACAATCTTATACGCCGCGGTCTCGTCGGTGAATTCATTTCAATGAATTTGCATTCTGAAGAGATAGAAATTCGCCCATCAGTTTTTACATCTCGTCGATCCCGGTCTCGTTCCTTCCGTTGAAGCCGCCAGCCCATCCACGTTGCGGCGTGGCAAAGTCAAGAGAATCCAACGCTCGCAACGCCATCGAGCAAAAGCTTCCGGGGTGCTTCATCGGATATCTCTTCCCACTCTGCTCTTCGACTCCCCTACTCCCCCCGCCCCTCTCCAGCGCTATCAACTCGCACGTCGTTTCGAGTTCGTGGACAAGAGCAAACGATGTCACGATCGAATGACGATTTTTTTATTTAATCGCAGCTAATTGGGTAACGGAAAACCTCGTTTGCGGAATTATCTTTCGTGATCCCTTTATTTGCACGGGACGATATTATTCTCGCGACTAACGAATAGTCTTCATCCACCATGGTACTTTTGCCCTCTCTGGTAAGAGTGCTCGGTATACATCGATGTATCGAAAACATCGATGTTCACCATTCGATGCATCTTATCAATCCGATATATCGGTTCCTCTCGATGTTTAACGATGCATCGATGTATTTTATTCGTGGTATAGAATATTAGAAAAAAGAAACGTCTTGCTTGAAGGGTATTCTCACTTCAGACGCTAAAAAAGGCTATTTTCATGAATTTTTTTGATAGGTCTATATTATAGATATTGATATAAAAGTTACTACACTTAATACATATATTTTCGAAATACACAACAAAAAAAATTATTCATTTAAGGCCTTAGGCCACTGTAACGGGTATAAATTCATGTGCGAATTTAACAATTTTTTTTCGTATGAAAAAGTGATTCACTCGTAAAATTAATTACACATCTATTTAGTATGAATATCGAGCTGTTAGAAAATATACATATTTTTTTGCGATGTACGAAATGGCCGACTACTAATATTGTCTTTTGTTATCTTTTTTTAGGCGCTCCACGGCGTGACATTTAGCGTCCACAATTGTTGACGTAGAACAAAAAACAAAAATTCTCGTCAATCTACATTAGAATACCTAGAGAAGTACGTACGGAATTTCAAAAACATTGTTTTATTCAAAAGTTGTAGGTATTGGAACTTAAGAAATGAATTTTCAGTAAAAAATCGCGTTATAACTGCTCATAAACTGCTCATAAAATGAAAAGTTTTCGACTAATCAGAAATTCCCTACGTACTTCTCTGCTAAATGCAATTAGGAATATAACTTTTAAATTTGAAGTAAATCGAGTGAAAATTGTTGAAGTTATTTGTCACGCCAATTGGAAAAAAGCTGTTTCGAGAAGTTTCGAGTAGTCGGCCATATTGTACATGAAAAAAAATCTGAACAGCTTGATATTCATAGTAAATAGATGTGTAATTAATTTTATGAGCGAATCACTTTTTCATACGAAAAAAAATGTTTAATTCGCACATGGTTTTATACCCATTACTGTAGCCTAAGACCTTAAGTCACTATTTATAGATGAAAATGGTAGTTAAAAAAATGTCCTAAAAATTGTAGGTCTGCGATGTTGATGCAATCTCGGAGATGGATCATTCGAAACAAAACAATTAAACAGTTTTAGATTTAGTATGTTAATGGCTATAGCACATATCATACGATTTTCCATATATGCACAAATAACAAAATGGCGGACAGTTTACGAAAAAAAAAAAAAAACGTATTTTTTCACCGTTTTTAGCAAAAAAAATTAGTAAATATCAAAATTTAAAAAAAATCCTTGATATGCGCTAAAGCTATAGCTGTAAAGAATATGTGGTTAACATTTCATAAGGATCGGTTCAGTAGTCCCGAAGATTTTATCAACATCCGAACATAACGTGTTAAAAGTTTGTTTAAGTTACATAAAGACGTAACAATTTACAAAAAAATGTTTTTCGAAAGTGTATTTATTAAATGTAACAACTTTTAAAACAATATCTATAATATAAACCTATCAAAACATTCATGAAAATAGCCTTTTCTAGCGTCTAAAGTGAAACGACCCCTTAAACGAAACGAACGCACACACTGTACACTCTCACTCAAGTTTGGTTTTCTAGGCTGCGTAGGTTCTGTTCTTTTAGGCTTTCATAATTTCTTTTTACGGAAGAACGAATGAATGGCAATGACCCACTGTTCAGAGAACTATATAGTATTGAATACTTCTAGCCATGCTTTTTGCATTCTACCGGCCGCCTCAGCAATGCTCACTCGCCACCAAATGCCTAGGGCCATAGTCAATTACGAGACTCTTCCGGTTCCTTTTCCAACTCATTTCATTTCGTTCATTCAGTTATCGATCAAGTTTCATCTTTAGCCATCACCAGCTTACTGGACCCACGCTTAGAAAAACTACACTTCAAAGACCCGATGGCGTGTGCAAATGCTGTTCAGAAGATCAAAGATATGATGAAAAATGACCTGGAAGAAAGGCGTACAGAATGTGATTCAGATAGTTCGGACAAAACTTCGGAGGTTTTCAGTCTTTGGAGCGATCATCACAAACTGGTTCATCGAAACTGGAAATCAAACTTTAGAGAAGAAGCATTGGGATTTCTAATTTAGAGTTAGATACTAATAGAAATTAGGATTCCAGATATCCCAATGGATAGTTGATTTTTAATTGAAAAATTTACGGAGGAAGTATGGGCTTCTTTTCTAAACTTTGAAAAAAAAACAACTCGATTAAAACATAAATAAAACTTGATTGAAACATAAATAAAACTTGATTAAAATATAAATAAAACTCGATTAAATTGAAAACCTTGAATTGTGTCTCATTTTTTAAATTTCTATCCTATACTTTTAACTGATAGAAAACGACGACGTTTTGATTCGCTGCATTGAAAACATCGATGTTTTTATTCGATGCATCATATCGAAAGAGACATCGATGTACTTTTTGCATGAACATTCCTACACGCCAGTGCAGAGACTCCGTCAAAGAGGAGAGGAGTAGAGGGAAGGTGTTGAGGCGACAGAAATTTGATATTTCGCTTCCCATATCGAATTATTGGAAAACGAGATGAAATTAAATTATGTACAAGGCACGCGAATTTGTTAATACCTTTTCCATTTACAGCCCTATTAAGGCTCGATAAAAAAATAATCGCTCTATTTGGCTTACAAAACATATATTTAGGTTGCACATGAATTTATATGTACTTACGCATTTATGCTATATTTTTATAACTGTGTGTGGGTATGCAAATTGCTTCTCTTGATAGTTACGCAGAAAATGGATATTTTGCTACGCCGAAATAATAATGTAACGTTTTTATTTTAACCTATAATGTTTCTACTCAATTTTTGCCCCAATAAGCCTACTTTGATAAGAATATAAAATATATGTAATTATAATCTAAAAATGATCAATAAATGCGAAATTTTTATAAAATTCAAGAGTGTCCGAAATTAATTCCACTAGTGTGAGATGTATGTTAATATACATTCCTTAAAATAACCGATAAAATAAGACAATCGATGTAAAAATAATTAATAATAAATAAAATAAAATGATAAAAGGAATATATATATATATATATTTATTAATATATATATTCCTCAAAATAATTATATTATAATGAACTATGAATAATAAAAGTAAGAATAAATACAATCAATAAATAGCAATAATAAATCAAATAAAAGAGTTGGAGTCGCTGCAGTTGTAGTTTTTTGCATTTCCATCGTGTACCCTTTGAGGCTGTTTTCACATAGGTCTCCTCCACATACTCCCTGTACTCACATAGGTCTCCCCCACATATTCCCTGTTACATTTTTGCTTAGAAGTTATGTACACGAGCTTCCGTTTTCATAACATTTTATACACTGAAATTTCCTTATCTTTGCACTACATGTTTTATCAATAACTTGAATTCCGTTACATGCGCACATAGCTCTTTGACGGGATTATTCCTAACCAGTTCCTCTATTTTTTTTCTGTACTCCCCCTCCTTTTTATTCCCGCACTTCTTCAAGTTTTTCCACGACTTCCCCTCTGGTTTCTGCCTTTACCGCCGCGTAGCCACAAATGTGTTCCAAACTCTGCACCCCTTTCCTGCATATCCGGCAGCTATTGCTATATCCCTTATTACCTTTTCCCCTATATTCACGCACTTTATCTTTGCCCGTAATTTCTTCCTTTCCCTTTTGAGCTTCTTTACCTAGTAAAGAAGATCAGTATTTTTCCATTTCTGCATTTCCTTTTCCGCTCCTATACTCTTTGCAGTTTCTTCACTTGTCAATCCTGCACTGGGTTCCATCTGCAGGCATCTAGATTTCTCGTCTTGTTTTGATTTTTATTCCCATCTCTACTTTTTTCTCTAATCCTCTCACATCCTCGCAAATAAAATAAAATAATACATTCATACATATATATAACATGAATAAATATATAAATAAAGGGTTTCCTGTTATGAGTGAATAATCCTGAAACTGTTGATCGATCGGAACATGTCAAACGATATGCTGGAATTTCAGTTTAGTAAAAGTCCCATGGTTTTAGAGATAAAAATAATTTGCTTTTGGTTTTTCGCATGTTATTCCTAAAAATGATAAGTTACTTTCATCGGGTTTGAGAAAAAATACTCTTGGTTATTTGTTTTATCTAGAAAAGTATTATTTTTAACCTTAAGTGTTAAGTAAACTTTATGAAGAAAGATCTTATGCAGAATTTTCATTGAAACCAATTTGAACTCGGACTTTGATAGCCTGCGGTGTAAAAAAATTTACCACGAATATCGTGCAAGTTACTTTAAATAGTTGCTCAGTTATTGTCGATTCATATCATTTATAGAAATGGCATCTCAAAAACCAAAAGCAAACGCTTTTTTTCCACAAAAATAACATAAAGCCCATAATCTCGAAAGCCATGGGACTTTTACTAAAATGAAATTCCAGCATATAGTAGGACATGATCTGACCTATCGACTGTTGCAGGATATTTCACAACAGAACACCCTGTATGTATATTACTCAATAATGAAATATATATATTTATACATACATATATACATATACATATACATATACATATATATATATATATATATATATATATATATATATATATATATATATATATATATATATATATATATATATATATATATATAGATATCTATATATAGATATATATCTATATATAGATATATCTATATATAGATCTATATATCTATATATCTATATATCTATATATCTATATATAGATAGATATATCTATAGATATATCTATCTATATATCTATATCTATATAGATCTATATATCTATATATATATCTATATATAATATATATATATATATATATCCCTCAAAATAAGCTTCCTCAAAATAACCGGATGTGCCGTAAGGCAACATTACATTGAGATATCTCGTTTGAAATGTCCATTCACCATGTGTATATATATATACACACGTTTACCGCATCGATTGAGCACAGTATTGGAAGCGGCGAACGAACAAAGAGCAACGAGACAAGCGTCTTGGCACGGCATATCACCGCGTGGCCATCGAAGTGTGAGAGGGTTGAAAGACCGTATTCTATTTTCCGGTCGAACTAAACGATTTCGATAAGGGTACAGGGAAGAACGTTGAATAGGGGATGGAAAAGGATAGTCTGTGGATAGACTCTGTGTGCTACTGAGCTTGTGAGAGAGGTGAGAAAAAAACGAAGATTGTGTTCACTCCATGTCGTTGTTGTGGGTGTGGGTGTGCGTGTACGTACGTCCGAAGTGTCACTGTTGGCGGTGGCAGCGACGCGATTGAGGTGAAGCTTCCTCGATTCTCTTACGTTGATGACCCCCCCGAGGGTGAATCTCGAACTCGTTGAGCAAAGTTCCCTACACAGGAGAAAGAGAGAGAGAGAGAGAGAGAGAGAGAGAGAGAGAGAGGCTGATGCTCGCCCGGACCGCACCACTGAGCGATAAGTACGATCGAAGTTTTTTGTCAGCTCGGTATAGGTATACCGCGAATGAAACGAGTTGCACATTCGGCGCCGAGATATCCCGTTTCACCGAGCAACCCGGGAAGAAAAGATTTCCCGCTAACGCGAGGAGCTCGATGATGAACGAAGAACCAAAATATATACGTCTGGACATAAAGCGCAATTGTTTTTTGCCGGATCAGCTTGACACGAGAACAATTGGAAATGAAATCAAGAGCCATTTTGAGATTTTACGATCCTGTTTTTTTTCTATGGCCAGTGAATGATAGTGAAAAAAAAACGATGGAGTAAAAAGTTACTCGGACTATACGACTCCTTTTTCTCGGCCGAAAATATATCCGGCATGTAAGCAATTTTTTTTTTGTTCGAAAGGTGCATACGTATTTTTTTGTCCAAGTAATATACCTATGGATCGTTTGAATTTGAACGAATCGATATTTAGCGATCAATTGTCAGAGAAATCGCCGAAGTTTGGCGAAAATAAAACGGCCGAGGGAAGGACACGGCGGAGAGGCAATAAGCTCGGGGGTTGTAGAGTGTCGAAACGGGGAGGCGAAAGTTGTTTGTGATACGACGATATACAACGGGAAGCGGGAGGGTCACTAGCGCAGTGATGAAACTTAGCCGTGACTATTCGTACATCCGAATGTATGAATGCGCGTATGGAGACTTATTTGTGGGGATGTAATGGTGGGTTTAACTTACAGAGCACGAGAAACTTTCGACATCGAACCCTTCAATAAGTTACGAGGTGGTGGTCCCCGCATGGACCACTGGCGAGTTTTCGGCTCTTTTGTCGACTGCCAGGGAGCGGGAGTGGCAGGAGAAACAACCTCGAGAAAATAAAAATGACTTTGTCCGAAAGAGTACCATTTGGATGAATAGAGTGCCATTTAATTTTCAAGTAAACGCCATAATAGGATTAAATCTTGCGAACGTCTTTGAAAGGATTCGGAGGGGGTGGGGGGAAAAATGTCGAACGATCGATATGCAGATGGGCCAAAATGTCGAATTCGAAAATGCCGAATGTTCGAATATAGATGGGTCAATCTTACTAGAGTCTGTAAAATCGAAAATAACAATTACGAATATGAACATCTCGGAAGTTGATATATAGCGAAAAACAAAAATCAGATTTAATAAAATAGCGAAATACACAATATCGATGGGCCTGTATGCATAACACCAAATAATTCGAGACGACAATTCTCCGAATTAAAAAAATTGCGACGGTTCACAATGCAGAAAATCATTAAAGCGAACGGCCAAAAAGTCGAGTGGTTAAAATCGCGAAGGGTCAAAATATAGAACGGCCCGGATGGCGAATCGAGCAATACGTTACTTGCGCTTCAGAGTGAAGCTGCGAGATGGCGCTGTCGGTCAGTCGGCTAAAATATCGTAAGGCAGTCATCCCACGTGACGGGCCCCACCATGTTCGTCATGTTGGCCGTTCGACCTTTCGGCGTTCGACATTTCGGGCCATCGACATTTTGCGTTTCGATTTATTGCTTTTCGCCATAGACGATATTACGCATATTAGGCACTCGCTATTTTCTGTTTCGGAAATATGGGTGTTTTACATTTTTCGATTCTGTATTTTTATGTTCCGAATTGCAGACGATCTGAATATTCGTTTTCGAATAAATTAGCTCTCCAATAAATAATGGTTCGATTTGTAGTCATTCAATTTTTTTATCAGATCAAATTTCGAATAATTGAACCTTCGTTATTTTGAGAGTTCATAATTCTACCGTTTCGAAATCTTTGTCGTTCTACATTTTGTCATTCGACATTTTTACCCCCACCCGGGCCCCACCACGTTCGTCATTTTGGCCGTTCGACCTTTCGGCGTTCGACATTTCGGGCCATCGACATTTTGCGTTTCGATTTATTGCTTTTCGCCATAGACGATATTACGCATATTAGGCACTCGCTATTTTCTGTTTCGGAAATATGGGTGTTCTACATTTTCCGATTCTGTATTTTTATGTTCCGAATTGCAGACGATCTGAATATTCGTTTTCGAATAAATTAGCTCTCCAATAAATAATGGTTCGATTTATAGTCATTCAATTTTTTTATCAGTCGACAGATAAAATTTCGAATGATTGAACCTTCGTTATTTTGAGAGTTCATAATTCTACCGTTCTGAAATCTTTGTCGTTCTACATTTGGTCATTCGACATTTTTACCCCCACCCGTTGTGGAAATCGGGGAAAAAATTGTATTTTATGAGAGTACTCATTTTTCGAAAAAACAGTCTTTTTGCGATGTAACTTATTTCAAAATTTGGTATATTCCGCTTGCTGTAACGAACTTTTATCCCACGGCATAATGACAGTGCCCAATGACAGTAAGATGTCACTTAATTACAGTAGGCAAGGTATTGCGCGTTTTTTAAAGTTACCGCTTGAAGAGGTCGTTTTTTCGGAAAATTCTTCACATATTTTCACAAACTTCAATACTTCCTTTATTCGTTCCTGGAAAACCTTGGAGAAGTCCGGGAGAAAAATCTGGAGAAAACTTCAATCCTGGACAACTATTTGGAGAAGACTCTATTCCAGAAGAAAAATTTTGGAGAAGACTCCATGCCGGGACCACATTTTTCAGAAGACTCTATTCCAGAAGAAAAACGTGGAGAAAAATCTCACAATCGAACTGAATATCGACCAACGCTCAGAGCAGGGTGTATGTCTCAGGCCCTAAAAATTGTGACGTTTGTGGGGGTGGGGGTCAAAAGTTTGAACAATCAATGTTCAGAACGGCCGAAATTTCGAATGCAGTAGTGGCGAACGTAAATATGACGAAAGTTTCCAGTTTCGAATTCATTTAAACCGAAGGGCCAAAACGACGATCGGTTAAAACAACGATGGGCAAAAATATCGAACGGTCCGGATAACGAACACTTGGGATCGAGTAATACGTTGCGTGCGCTTTAGAGGGAAGCTTTGTTCGTTATCCGGACCGTTCGATATTTTTGCCCATCGTTGTTTTAACCGATCGTCGTTTTGGCCCTTCGGTTTAAATGAATTCGAAACTGGAAACTTTCGTCATATTTACGTTCGCCACTACTGCATTCGAAATTTCGGCCGTTCTGAACATTGATTGTTCAAACTTTTGACCCCCACCCGTTTGTGGGCTGGAACGTCAAAACAGCGGTAGCGGGAAAGGCCCTTCAGGGTATACCATGATTACAAGAACATTATAAATAAATCGATTCGCAACGTATTTACGACACTATTCGGCGCTACAATTGCGCCTGCCCTGATATTGCAATTTGGAACTGGCCCAAATACACTCGGCTCGAGGGAACTTTAACCGAACGAATGAAATCTCAGTTCCCAGGGATAAACCCATTTGACTCGTTGCGAAGTAAATTGCATAGCCCGAGAGTTGATAAGGATATATCGCGTACAGTGATATCAGATGAAGGAAAATCGGTTCTCGAAGGAATGAGCGTGAACGTACAGTGGTAGAGCCTGGAAAGCTCGCCCAAAGCGTGCTAACTCGAGTGGTCGTGGTATAGAATTGGTCAGACAAATGGCATTAGCTCGTCTTTGCTTGCCTCGAACTTTGCTTCTCTCTCTCTCTCTCTCTCTCTCTCCCTCTTTCCCTCCCTCCCTCTCCTCTCCTCGCCTATCCTTTCCTCCTTATCTATGCCCATTTTTCCTCAAAAATCGACTCAACTACATCGAAAAATCAGTGATTACCACTCAATGCAAATATCCGTAAAAATGTAGCTCTCCGATCTCCACACGAGGCACAAAAGCCCGTGGAATTCGCATTTTCCTGTGACGCACAGAGAGTGAAAAAGTTTGATGGCGCGGAAATAGCTGATTGTCGTTGTATATACCGGAAGTAAGAATTTATCCCGGGATTACAGGCAGTCTGACAGGAGTTAATTAAATAAAAATGTCATATTTCAAGCGTTGAAGGTACGCAGTGCAATAGCAAGAGGCAAAGAGGGAAGCTTTATCCGACGATGCGCCAATTAAGGAAAAAGTAAAACGTTCCTTCTTTCTCTTTTGTTGTCGCTCTGTTCAGATTTCCGCTTTTCTTTTTTGCGATATAAGCCTTGGGTTAATTGCTTGAAACGGGAAATTCAAACGCTTTCGCAGCCGCGTCAAACGTCGGAATTTAACGAGAATTAGGAAATACAGGTGGATAATACGCTACAGATTGGTGTATATATCGTTCGCTACCCGTGTCACTTATGACTATGGATATACAATTGTTCGAGTCAGATTCCATCGCGTAGTCGACGAGAGCTTAATTCCATCGCAAAATATAGCGCACGGCCATACGGAAAATGCAGACGCAGTGACAAAGTAGCCGCGATAAAGTCTGAGCAGCCGAGAAATTCTACGAGCCAAAGAAATGTGACTCAATGCTGAGATGGTTTTTAACGTGTCGGTGGGAATTAATTTGGCTTGCCTGGCCTCGAAAATTGCAGGGCACGTTTCGTGCACCATTCACACTTTACGAGCCTCGCCTCGCGCCTCGCGCCTCGCGCATAAGCAACGAGCTCCACGACACCCTCAAAGCCGCGTCTGATATGCTAGGAAAATCAGCGCAGTTGTAAAATTTCAGGGCATTCAACAACGGAAATACGAATAAAAAATTTGCTGCTTTTTTATTTCGAGGGGCAAAGCTGCTTCGTGTTGGCTTTCTTGCACGGGGTGAAAAGTTTCGCCGGTGAAATGAAAGTGGGGAAAATTTGGTGAAGATTCTGATTTGCTTGTTTTGTACAAAATGGGAAATAGTTTGTTTTCTTTCTGTTCTGCAAATTTTTCACGTAACTGCCATATTTTGAACGAATAATGAGGGAAAAATAAAATAAAAATAGGCGAAAATTAAACATGGCATAGTTTGCACGGTTAAGGTTTTGTGGAGTTTCATAAATGGAGCACAGGGCTCGTACGCTCACCATTGGTAATTATAATTTGGGGATGGAGTGTTTGCGCGCGGGTACACGATCGAGTCTATCACGTGCGACCGTACGCGACAATTATATTTGGCCTCTTCCGTGGATCGCTATAAACCGCCCCTGGTGCTCCTGCTCCTATTTCCAGCGCACCGGCCAAACTCTAATTACGCATGTTCATGAACGAAATACAAGGGAGATGTGGCACGTAAAGACGAGCAGACTGTGAGGTACATTATGATTTTCGGTAACGCGAAAATGTACAAATAGAATTATAGACAGTTGAAATTGGAGTCTGCCACTTTCAAAAAATTCAAGATATGGTGTGTTGAAGTTTTTATCGTTGGTATCAAACGATAATATCTTTTATGTTCTTTAGTTTCATTATAATCGATAATAATTCATTGTAATCTTATTATAATCGATAAAAATTATTATAACTTGGTTGTAATTTATAATCGTTTATTATTATTTTTATTATAATTTTTAATAAGTCACTATAGTTTTGCTATAATTTATCATCATTTTCTATAATATCTCCTTGCAAAATTTGTACATCTCTAGGTCCAACAATCGTTTGAGTCAACTTAATTTACCAAAAAAGGTCGACTGTTCGAAAAAAATGCAAATTTGTTGCATTCCATCGGACTTCGTCGTCACTTCAAGATGAAATAGATTTTTTTTTAGTAATAAATAATATGTTTCCATTCTTAACAATTTTATTTTCTAAAACGATTAATTTAATGCGCTCTTCTGGAGAATCTACAACTCTGAAATCTCCATATCGTTACTGATCATGGAACGCACCTCATATGGGGATAAATATCCAAAGGGTAGGTTGAAGTTTGCAACACCTGACACGAATTCATGTCCAAAGTTGGGGCAAAATATTATGTACCCGTTCATTCGAGATGTCCACAGCACTAGCAATCTCACACAGCTTCACTCTCCTGTCATCCATCACCATATCATGGATTTTATCAATGATTTCTGCAGTAGTGACCTCAACAGGGCGTCCAGAACGTTCAGCGTCGTATGTGCCCGTATGGTCACTCCGAAAATTATGAAACCACTTATAAACTGTTCTAATCGAAGGTGCACAGTCACCATAATGTTTATCATGCTTCTCTTTAATCTCCTGAGACGTTTTACCTTTCATAAAGTAATGTTTAATCAACACACAAAGTTCTTTTTCGTCCATTTTTTTTAAATCACTCGACGTCCTCGCTTCAAACGAATGCCAAACACATAGAAATACACCAACCTAGCTGAAATACACCAACCTAGCTGAAACCTAGCTGCGACTAACTAAAAATAACCTCGATAGCCACCAGGTAGAGGTAGAGGTAGAGGTAGAGGTAGAGGTAGAGGTAGAGGTAGAGGTAGAGGTAGAGGTAGAGGTAGAGGTAGAGGTAGAGGTAGAGGTAGAGGTAGAGAGAGAGAGAGAGACTCGTCTCTTCTTCTTGTGGCTTTCAATCTCTTTGACGTATTCGTAGCTTTCGAGAGTCACGGGGAGAGAGCGGGCTGCGCGATAGCAGCGAGTATCAAACCATCAACGTCAGAAACGTTCGAAATGAACACCCGACGAATGCCACGAAGTGTACGCGAATTAGTCATATAGACGTGGCATTTCTCCCGCCCGCGTGCACATTTAACCCTCTCCCGGACCAACGTTGCGCCCTGCCCACGTCACTGTACAATTTTGACGGAATAGTTCCAGGATGGATCCCGCGCGACGCCCATCGCATTTTCCTGATCCACGAGCCGTCTCACCAACATACGTCATATCCAGGAACGTGCACTTGTCAAAAATGCCATTTCCCGATCCATCACTTCCATATTTCGAGACGGGAAGACCAATCGAACGGGACAGAATCCATATTTGAATATATCGTCCGATCAAATGAATTTTTGACAAAACCGAAGGAGAACAGTATGTATCGGGGTTTGCGGGGTGCTGCGATGCAATTTTTCATTTGTTCATTTTTTATACGCAAAGGTGCGAATGATCACGCAAAAAAGTGGGCTTGTTTGTAAACGAATGGCAGTTATTGGGCCGGGTTGATAGAGAAAGCGGCAGCGAGGGAGGGGCGGAGGAGATCCATTGGTTGATAGTTTAATATATGCCTCGGTAAGAACCTTTAGGCAGTACGATGCGTATAAGATATTAACAAAACAAAAGAAAATTAAAAAATAACGAATAGTAAAATGAGTACAAACGAAAAAACGTAGCATGATGTAGCGAAGAAGCTATGAAGTACAAAGAATAACCAAAAAGAGCGAGAGAGGGGGGCATAGGAACCGATTTTCGCTGGAAGTACATACTGAATGTCATTTTCGTGAATTATTTCAAATAATGAAATCAAAGGGTTACAAAATGAAGTAGAGAGGGTGCTCTTCGATGACAGACGGACGGACGAACATGACGATATTATATGCGTGTCCGAAAATTCCCCAAAGTAAACATGACAAGAAAATTCCCCAAATGAACAATGACAAGAGAAAATAATATCAATTTATTGTTCTACTTCACGTGGGTGTTGCAAAACAGCCAGGATTTTACAACGCATGACTTATTCACGAACGTTCCTTTTACATTCACGTAGTCCGATGTCTTCATGTTACACGGATCAGCTTTCGTGTAGCTTATAGTATGCCTTTTATCAACAAATTGCACTCCGGAATTGTGTTGCACCCGAAAGTGCAGGGTGCAACACAATGTTGCACCCTCGTTGGAGGCTTTTGTGCGTCCCTAATTAAATAGGGTATGACGTTTGCAGGTCTAATTAGTCTGCACTGCACAAATTGAACACCGGCTAGGCGAGATCCTCCAGAATTTTCTTCGTTTCCTCTCGTGCTCCCTCGTATCGTTGCTTTCCATTCTTCCAGCGCCTCTCGCAAGATTCTCGTAGCGAGTCAGAGCCTTTTTTAATACGTCGTGGCACCATAATTTTTCACATTTATTAGAGCTTCTATTACTCGGCCACTCTCGCCCTCTCGCTTTCGGCCTCTCATCGCTGTTCTCAAGCTAAGCACTTTTTACCTGCGAAATATGGTCCGCTTCTTACGGGTCATCGCTCACGCGACCTCTTTTTATTGGGTCTGGGAGGACTCTTCCACAAAGGGGAGGAAATGAAGATTAATCCTTGGGGACACCTGTCCAACGAGACTTTCAAAGTAGCGATATACAATACATGCGACCAATTGATTGATCAATGAAATGGAACGTGCTAGGAAGTTGTATCTGTGGACGGAAAAGAACGGAATTGGGACAACCATCCGTTACTAGGCTGGATGTGAATGAACTGCAGCCCTTTGGATACTATAACCTCAAACTTTTCCGCATTCGTTTGTTCTACATGGCAAAAAATTTTCGAAACCACCGCCCGTGTAAAAATTGTCATAAAGATTGAATTGGATTCCGGTATGAATTGGATTCCTATACTAAAGCGTCACACTCCTTTGAATTCTAATGGGAATTCCTCATTGGAATCTAATTTGACAAGCATTCTGCACGTAGAATTTTTAAAATATAATATATAGATATCCAAGATGAGTGGATCTAGAAAAAGTGTAAATCTAATCTCAAAAAAGTATAAATCGCATCAAAAAGTATACCTCAAAAATCTGTTTGAATCACATGGCTGAAAAAACAACTGCAATTATCGTTTCCTATTTATTTAACTGGACTTTGAGGTAATGTCATCGCAGACGTACTCGCTCACGAAGCGTGCAGGTTATATTTCAACACGCCGAGTATTTTCTCGTCACCTTTCACATAGTTTTTATTCGAACGTGGTGCGAATTCTCAAACAGCGTTTATCGTGAAACAGTACTGAATTCAATTGGATCCCAATGATGACTACTTGTGTGCGGTGTCCATAACAAGTCCGTATAGTCATGTGGGTATATGTTGGGACTCCCCAACAAAACTGTGCAACAGATGATGAAAGAATAATTATTTGGAGATCTAACAAAGCCCGACAAGAACTTCTAAGAAAAATTTGCAAACTTGGATTTTAATGTGGATTTCCTAGGGGCGGCGTCTCTATTACACCTCCATGGGGATGTGGTAGGATCTCGGGACTTTCCAACAAATTTCTGCATGGTTGGTCCCTCTCGATATGAAATTATTACGAGCGCGTGTCAATTTGCCCAAGTTTTTTTTTCATCCCACTCCAAGTTGCCCTTGTTGAAGAGTAAATGGGAAGTCTGTGTCTCTCTCTTTCTCTCAGTCTCTCTCTCTCTCTCTCTCTGGCTGTCTACCGCTTAATTATAACTTTTGCACCGTACTTTGGGAGTCGAGGAAGGGAGCGACGGGGGGAGGGAGGTCGAAGAGAGAAAGTGAGGTTGAGAGTAAATTTGGTCTTGGGTAAAATGTTCCAGGACGTTGTCGCTGTTTCTGGGTTTCGTGTGTGTATTCCCGGTCAAAGGCAACCGAGTTGTTGGGACAAGCTGCCGCTGGCTCCAGCACGCTTGCTCGGGAATGTTCCGAGTGGTGAGACATCAGCCCCAATTTCCGCCCTTCTATAGGGGTGCAAATTTTACCTAGTCCACCGAATTCAGGGCCCTTGCTTCATGAAACATGCCAATAACCACGCAATTAAAGCGATGTTGTGCTAGTCATTTTGAGGCAAAATTTTCATTGAAATTTCACTTCTAATGGAGAGTTCTCAATTACTCGGCTACTTCATTGTACTCGTGCCCTGCGTTATTATTGCATTGATATTCAATCGCCGGCGGTTTCGAGTCTAGAACTCGTTGAAAGGAGTCGTGTGCAGGATTTTGTTTTTCATAGAATGGAGCTGAGATAAACGTGAACAAAAAACGGGAACGAGTTTTCTATGCTTGATTGCTTAGAACACCTCGTAGAAATTCGACTTTGGGACGCAGGACTTCTTAACCATATGTCTGAAAAGAAAAATCGAATGGTGTTCTTGAAAACGTTAAGATTGCAGAGAAATGGAGCTTCGAGTGGCAAACGAAAAATGCGGATGGATTTTACGTTTTTGAGGAGAAGAAAAACCCAATTTTGTAGAATTTTTTTAATGTAATTGCATCCCTAAAAAAAAAATGAAAACTTGAGTTTTTCCAGAATTTCAAAGATTCTCGGAAATCTGAAGAGTTTTATTTCATTAACACTCATATGCAGAATATGAACCAAGAAAAAGTGAAAAATGTTGAAAACCGATGAAGGGGTACGCTTTGAAACAAAAAGAGTGAATTTTTCCGAAAAAATGGCTACATTTTGCAAACAAAAAATACTTTTTTCTCAATTTTCAAAAACATTTAGGGTGATGGTTTTAGACGATAAGATTAAAAAGATTTATACCAAATTTCATCAGAGTGGGTCGATTACTTTTTTAGTTATATGTCACATCAGCTTCGAAAATGCAGTTTAAAAGACCGTGCCATACCTCCACCATTTTTAAAGATCAATATTTTTTTTAAACTCAAAAGTCTCAAAAAAGGTGAAGAAATCTTGCCTTTAAAAAAAATTATGAAAACGAGTAAATTTTTCCCTCGCCGAAAGGTATCTGCCCCCTTAAAAATAGCGAGGCATCCTTCAATCTCTCGCAAACTTGAATCAACCTAACAATCAAGCCATTCAATGATGTTCCTCACGTATGGATTTTCTTTCTGCTCGAGAAATTCTACTCTCTTCGAGCACCTTTAATCGTACCAATCTTGCTAACGAAATACATTTTTCTGTTTGTTCCAGGTGAGTTTCATTGTCATAACGCTGTGCTTTCCTGCACCATCAAAAGGTTGGTCGCAATTATTTTCGAATTCAAATATCAATACGTAAAAAAAAATACTCCAGTTCCTACTCATTTATCCGCGGGTTCATTGCCGAATACCTTCATTTGTTTTTTCGTTTGAACGAAGGTATTGCAGTTAGTTACCGTTTATTCGATCGTTGTTGGTTAATTGCACGTTCAGAGGTCGTTCCGGCCACTCCGTGTTCTCGAGTCTCGCCAGGGAATATTCCTGAATTTTTCGTCCTTTTCTCTTCCGACTCTCGTTCGCTCTTCGAGTCCCAGTGGTGGATACGGGATCGTACCAGATGGACGTATTCTCTGAGCCAACGAAAAAAAGAAATCGAGAAAAGGGAAAAGGCGGTGGAAAAAAGAAGATTCAAGTAGGAAAAAAGAAATCACGAAGAGGGCGACTGCGTCTTGGAGATGTTTTCGTGCTTTTCTTATATCGAGGTGATCGACGAGGACGTCTCATCGCGTCTGTCAGAGTTAACTATATATAGATACATATATCCACCAAGGATATTGTCTCGTTACTTCTCTTCACGTCAATAAACGAAGTTGGCGTCTTCTTTTGGATGTCTCTTTCGGTTTTTATATTCGGGGGACTTCGTCGGATGTGTCCGTGTTATGACATACAGAGTGTCCTGTTATAAAGGTATAATCCTGCAACTGTCGATAGGTCAGATCACGTTCTACTATATGCTATAATTTCAGTTTAGTAAAAGTCCCACGGTTTTCGAAATTTTAGACGTTATGTTATTTTTTGAAAAAAATCATCTATCTGCTTTTGTTTTTTCGCATGCCATTTCTACAAATGATGTGAATCGACAATAACTAAACAACTTTTTGAAGTGATTGGCACAATATCCGGGGTACATTTCTTTTACACGGCAGGCTATCAAAGTAAGATATTCGAATTGGTTTTGTATGCAAATTCTGCATGAGATCTTATTTCATCAAGTTTCCTTAACGTTTGAGGTTAAAAAGGAGACTTTTCTAGACAAACCAAACAACCAAGAGTTTTTTTACCGGGTTAAAAAAAGTTATTATTTGTCGAAATGGCATGCGAAAAACCAAAAGCATGTAATTTTTATCACGAAAAACCGTGGGACTTTTACTAAACTGAAATTCCAGTATATAGTAGAATATTATTTCACCTATCGACAGTTGCAGGATTATCCATTCACAACAGGACCCCCTATGTATAGGATGAGAGTGAACATGTCTGATAAATTCGTACGTCCACTCGTGATAAACCAATGGCTATAGGGCCTCTCGACGTTTCGACACGTGAATGCGAGGGAGAATCTTGGCGATTGTCCAGAGGAGAGACGATCGTATAAACGGGTCGACCCGAATGAACGTGGGGAATCGTTCCTAGGATTCGTTCATCCCCGCAGTACGGTCGAGAATGCTCTGTCGGTATATAAACGTGCCTTATTTGTCCTGTACAGCGTGATGCAGCATTACCTAAGCTGAATCTCACCCAGGTCGTCTCGCGCGAGTCGATATTGGAATCCTTGAAGTCTCGATCTCGAACAGAGAAGCTTTCGTATGTTTTTTCAGCCTCGGATGCGGTACAACCGACTTTATATTTGTTTCTAGCTCTATCATGTGTCACACAACTGACATTGTAACAATGTCAGTCGTGCGAAGAGAACATTGGAGTAGTGCAAAGTTGGAGTGGTGAAGCTTGCATGGCTCTATTGCAACGATGATTAGTTTTAAAAAATGCCTTTGCTTCTTGGTTTTGATTATTGTCGGAAATCTTTGAATACAGAATTAAATTGATGATCTTCAATGAGCGTCCGGGGAAAATGTAAGTTATTGATCATAGATCATTTCTGTTTCCAACGAATGTGGAGGATTAGGAAAAAATCGTATCTACCACCCAATCATCCAATACAGGCAGTCTATCTTCATCAACTGTTAGCATCTCGTAGGGGAAGTTGACTCGCATTCGTCATCACGCAAATCCGGTGTTCAACCTTCGTAACTGCACACTCCACGGAAAATCCAAAAACCACCAATCGCACTCATGTCAGACTTACAATTGGAGTACTCGCAGAGCAGTTTGCGACAAAGAAATGCCAAATATCCTAGCCCTAGCCTCCATACCACCATCTCACATAATCGGAGACGTAAACACATACTATTATCGACAAGATCCTAGAGCACCGTAGTAATGAACTATAATTATACAACCGTTGCCATAACCCAACTCACCTAAACGAAAAGGATGAATTTAGCAAGAGAATAAACAGAATCTAGGCTTTAAGGACCACGGGCGATGACTTGCTTGATATCCGGTACATATCAAGGAAGCAATGTTAACAGTCAAGCAATATATATATATATATATATATATATATATGGAAATGAAAACAAAACAATGTAATTACTAAGCATAGTCGTTTAGATAAATGCAATTCTTCTATTATTACTAACCCTACCAATTTCTACTGAAATCCAACGACAACAACTTTAACATCATGGGAACTTCTACAATTCGTATATATAAGTTTGGCACCTGCTGGCCTTGTTGACCACACACTTGCTAATTTCTATCGCGAGCTCATTTAAATTGCAGCTCTTCAATGAAATATTCATTGACAAATAATGAATCGAAGTTTGATGACCCGTGTACGAGCTTTTTAATCCTTCAAAATTCTAAAAATGGTGCGTACAGGGAAAGGGTATTTTGAATTGTCTGTATGTAACGTCAAGTACCAGGGGGCCAATACGAGGATGGTCCTCGGAGCCCAATATCTTCGAAATCACCGTTTAACTTTGGAAAACATTTAGCAAGAGTATCGGAAGACAAGGCACTGATTTCCTCACCATTGGTCAATTGTGTAAAGCTAATACACGTAGATATGCACGGGAGCATGTGGAATGTTACCAACAGCCTCGAGGGCTGAGGAGCCAGAGGCATTAGCCGTTATACGTCCCTCTCTCCGCAAGCCAGACCCCTTTATTTGCATGAGACACCCGGCCAAAGTGCGAGAGGAAGAGGAACGGAGAGTCAGATAACTGAAGCCAAATCCCTGGGGAGCTCATGTCGTTCCAGCTACGTAGCCATATATCCCGATAGCAAAACCATATTCTGAGTTAGCTCCAGCTGCGGTGAAACGTGTCCGCTACTGCTGAATAGTTTGCCGAGTTATATCAACCGGGTAATGTTTGTTCAAGCACGAAAAAACAATTCTCACTCGATTTTCACATTTATGCTAATTTTCCGACGGTCTCTCGAGAGACTCCCTGTTTCAATGTTCGGAATTTTATACGGAATGAATAGCGCGGCGGCCAGCTTCGAATCATTGTGGACTCGCGAACGGAGTTTTTTTAAATACTACATCGATGAGCGTGGATTCAATTATTTTTACGTGTCCAATAGAGAGAAGATTCAATTATTATTTTTATATTGTAACAACAAAAATAATGATAAAAATTTTATTTTTTCTCGTATTTTCTGTTGTTTCATTTTTGCGTCGTAATCATTCATATACAGGATTATAAAGTGGCCATTTGTTTTGAGGACCTTGCGCAGATTTCGCGGATGAGAAAAATATGATTTTTAGTGGGGTTTCAAGTTCTTTGTGGAAAAAAATCAAGCGTATTTTTGTGATGAGTAGGATTCGCCAGAAAAATTTGAGTGTTCCGGAAGAAATCGAAATTCCATTTTGGGTACGAAAGAATGAAGATAATTGAAATACGAATACACGGCACTCCTGAAAAACTTTTTTGTCCCTCCGATCGTCGAGAAAAAAACCATCAAAGATGCATTTCAAAGTGGATGAATGCAAATTAATTCCATTTAAAAAAGGCCTTTAGGGGTGTTTTGTATTCGGAATTTAATTATCTTTATTCGGCTGAACTCGGAGTGGAGTTTGGAGGTTTTTCCAGAACGCTCTATTTTTTCTGGCGAATGTCACTCATTATGAAAATACGTTATATTTTTCATCGAAGAGGTCTTGAAAAACCATTGTATATTTAATTTTTTTAGCTCGCGAAATTTCCACGCCAGAGCCCAAAAAAATGACTACTTGATAATTGTCACCCTGTAAATAATACTATACAAATAGATAAATAAGTCAATATACATACTTTCTATTTGCAGTCTATTCATTATTGCATTATGAACCAACGATGAGTATTACATTTTTCAAAAACCCATATACATTAAATTTTCTTTGCGGTTAACGAAAATAAAAAACGCAATAGTTACAATTTAACTATTACCGTTCGATTTTTCCTGCGATAGAATATATTCACCTATCATTGTCGTTGAATGCTCCATCAGCCTGCTTAAAAAATAAAGCGGGATATACGCGACCGTCGATGGAAAATACTAAAGCTCGCGATTGATTTGTTGTATCTGAGAGAATAGGACTAGGGTTAATAATGTGCAAATTTTGACAAACTTTCGAGTTCTCCGGAGCCTCAATTCGAATCCTGCATGTCGATATGGACGAGACAAGAAAAGGACGCAGAGCGAGATAAATAGAATGAGAGAATAGAGAAGACATACGCTGGAAAACTTATTTGCTCGCTGGCTTTTGAACTGCTACGCTAGTGGACGCTACAACCCTCTCAGCTTTATTTAATTTTCTCTCTGCCCCCCCCCTCTCTTATCTTTCTCGCGAAGCTGACTTGGCACCGAGAAACGCTCGATTCCGCATTGGTCCGGTGGCCGAGCTTTCCCCCACGGCCTTCCAGTGTGAATGCCACCCCCACACCCCACCCCCTATTTCTATATCACTCGCCCTTGCTTGGTTCCACTCTCCCGCACTACGCGGTGCGATATCAATTTCTCCCTTCGAGAATATGAAATTCTATTTGAAAATCCGTAATATCACTATTTTATGACGCGAAGTGTGCTTTACATTTGAGTTCAAAATGCAAGATACCGGAAGGGTGAAGACCCTAAAGTATCCTCGCGTTTATTGCGAAAAGCCCCATTGGCCAGTGTGCGAACGCAAACATCGCATTGAAGTTTTCATCGCTGGAGTGCAACGATTTTAATTTTCATTTATTCATTTTTATTATTTTCCAAAAGTTTTTTTGAAGATTGAGATCGTAAATTTCTCATAGGGAAGTGATTTCTCATAGGGAAGTGATTTTTCATAGGGAAGTAAAAAAGTGGAAGTGATTTTCATAACCGGAAGCAGCCGAATTTTTTTTTCAGCAACCAAAAAAAATCTTTTGCTGTCCAACAATGGTAACTTTAAAAGCATGCTGCAACAGTTCTCCCCCAAAAGAACCTGATATTGAGGGATATAAGCTCGTCCTAATGCTTCGTCTTTTGCTTTCGTCAGTGGTGCCATTTTTGCAAGCGGCTTAGGCGCTATTTCCGCATTGATGTAATTCGGGAATTGTTCATTTTAAATTCTCAACCAGAATTCGTTGGATCTCCCAAAAAAATATCCTATCGTGATCCCGTGCACAAATTTGTTGGGGATTCCCAAGATGAACCCACATCTTTATAAAGATTCTTTAGGGGCGCACGGTGGGTCCTCATCGGGATCCAATTGGATTCTACACTGTTCCCCGATGAACGTCGTTTGAGAATTCTTACTACTATATGTGGATAGCCACGAGAAGAAACTCGGCGTGTTGAAACATAACCTGCACACTGCGCGAACGCGTGTGGCGATATTGTGTCAAAGTGCAGTGACATAAATAACAAACGATAATTACAGTGCATTTTCAATGATACAATTCATATCGATTTTTAAACTACACTTTTTTAAGTGATATACACTTTTTTAATATAAGATTTATACTTTTTAAGATCTATTCATTTTGTATATTTATATTAATTTTTTTTTGGCCGAATAAGACTACGCAAATCACTGGAACGTTTTACATATCCTTATTAGGCATTTGCAGTCTCAATTCGGGAAAAAACCCGAATTTGGTTTATAACTAAAATATACACATCTTTTTTAGAGATTTTTCTTTACTTAGTTTGGCGTTCACACCAAATTAAGACCTAACTAAAGAAAAAGCAGTTTGGGGTTTAGAAAAGAATTTTCGAAACACCAAACTAAATAACTAAAATAGAAAAATTTCCTAAACATATGTGTTAAGAAAATTCAACGTACAAAATGTTATGGCACCCATTAAGAATGGATCATATAGGATTCCATTTGATAATGTTAAAATCCTTCAGCATTCACATTGGATCTTAGATTGGATTCCAATGGGGAATCCTGATGACGTTAAAGTTTGCATTGTTGGAAAGCAACATTTTTTTCCACGCTGCATTTTTATATTCTTGCTATTATCCAAAGCCTTTTTTCACGAGTTAAGATTGTGAATGTCTAATAAGGACATGTCAAACGTTCGAATGATTTTCATACTCTTAATAGGCCAAAGAAAAAAAAATTGTAGTCTAAAAGAATGAATTTTCGTTGCATTGCAACAATGCAAACTCCAACATCATGAGTCATGATGACAATCTAATATATACGTGACGTTTCAGTATAAGGATCCAATGCGATGACCCATTATATCCCTATCAGGAAGTCAGCAAGTAGGGGCTAATATGGGAATCCAATAGAATCCTTACGACAATTTCTGGCCGGGTGTTTCTAATTTTTCTGCATCTCAATGCTGATATTGTTTGTTCGACAACATTTCCAACCTCACCGTATCATATTATGACCTGACAACTGCAATTTTCTAATTCGACTCGTCTCGATATCTACTCTGCTTACGTCACAGACCTGTTAGCCACATGATAATTTTCTTGATCACACGATATACGCGGTAGTAATGAAGGGAATGATTTGGATTTTTCTGTTACTCCGTTGTCATAATTATTATCGTAATCTTTCATAAATTGAATTAAAACCGGCGTCCCCATAAATGTGACGCGATCAACGTCTAATAAAAGTTCCCTATTATGAATTCCCTTCGCGTTCTACCGGGGGTGAGTGAGTGGATATATATCGAATCCTCCTTTCGCTCGTAATCTCCGTCCGCTTGGTATTTCGCACCCGAGGAACGTCTAAGGACTCCATTGAGCGGGTAAACCTCAACGCGAAGAGATAGCCGACGAGCTTAGTATAAAAAATTATAAAAAAAAAGGTTGAAAAGGAAAAAACTAGAACGGAAGAAAAACCTCGACTTCTCGTTTCCTCTCCTCATCCTCCCACTATCCTCCTGTCTCATCGTCTTTACACACACACACACATACACATACACACACACACACACACACACACACACACATGTATATATATATATATATATACACACACATACACACACACACATACACATATACATACATACATACATAAATACATACATATACACACATCCATGCATGTGTGTGTGTGTGTGTGTGTGTGTGCGTGGGTGTAAGACCCCAGCGTTACCTCTCCGCTCGGCTCTCCGGCGTCTGTTTAATACGGTTCTAATGAAGAATCTAACGGCTTCAATAAACGTGTCGTTAATTACTGCGTACCGTCACCAAGAAACGTCAAGGTGATTCCACCTGATAAGATTTTTATCCGCTCAACCGAATATACGTAGCGTTGTGGATGAAGAAAAAGTCGGACCAGAAGATATGTCGACGAGTTGCTTAAGATTTTGAAAATTAAAAAAATGTATGTATATTCGACGTGTGTGCATAAAAATAAAGTACTGCATGTGCTTAGCTTGGGAAGACACTTCA
This sequence comes from Ophion costatus, assembly GCA_951751655.1. Taxonomy (NCBI): domain Eukaryota; kingdom Metazoa; phylum Arthropoda; class Insecta; order Hymenoptera; family Ichneumonidae; genus Ophion; species Ophion costatus. Next base: position 33,126,308 of record OX632363.1, read on the forward strand.
ATTAATTATAAGGATTACATAAACAAATAAACATTGTGGCCGAAAATAAAATGCCTATATTGAAAGTGGCTCGAAAAGTGACGTCCAGAAGGAGCGTCTAGATGTCTCTCCAAACCACCCCGACATATGTTCTACGACCTCTTTTTTAGTTTCGGAGGAAAAAGCACTTTTTAAGTTTTTTTTTTTCGAGGTTCTTTTCATAAGGTTTATTTTTTTCTCTTTTGTGTATGTACTTTTTCCTTAGGACTTTCCGAAAGAAATTGGGAGTCATTTAGACTAGTACAAGTATTTTTTTATCATCTGAACTTTAATGACTGATCCTCTTAAACCGATTTTTTCCCTTTTGATCGAGACCCAAGGGATTAACGCTAGCGTTCAGGTGGTCATTAATTCATCAGTCAGCAGTGAACTTCATAGCGATAACGCGAGTTAAAAAAAAATCGTGAAGAAGATACATGCTGTAAGGACAATATTAAACATGCTTTTTTTCTCGACATCTTAAAAAGATCGTAGATCTTAAAATACATAAAGGTGCTGTGGATAGTTATTGATACGATGTATCTAGATTTTCCTTTTAGATGTCACTTTTCGTGCCACCTTGCATATATATGTTTTAATTCTGTAGTTTGTTCCAGCGCATTTCCAGGCAATAAATATTCGTTTCTTTAGAAATATCAATAGACAAGTAATAAATCATCATCCGTATGCCCATTTTTCAATTGAACGAGCCAATGAGTTCTCATTTGACTCTCGTAAATTCCATGCCTCAAGGTCTGAATACAAGGATTTCCTAGTGCCTAGTTTCACGCGTCTTCCTATCAAGTTGCCAAATAGCATTTGGCTAAAATTGCGCTTTGCGCGGATACGTATAAAGCAATTTATAGGCAGTAAATCTTGTGCTCATGAGGGCACGGAACGACTGCACGCCTACGCTCGGTAGGTAAAGCATCCACTCGCGAAGAGGACGCAAGACTCTTGCGAAGCCAATTCGCTTCCTCGGCGCTATCCAAACTTTATATAATTATCAAAGTGTATTTCAAGCTCTCGGTATAATATGCGCCAAGGTTCTTGATGCCATTAGTTGCCAGAATTTGCATCCTACGTACGTTTAATCGTTTTTTTATCATCTTCGATGCTGCTAATAAGCGATTCATCCAAAGTACCGTAAATTCTTCAATAAATTTTACATTACAGAGATTTTTTAGTTGCTTATAGAAGGAGATTTTGCAAAGTATAGTAGTATAATTTATTTACTTCCAATTTTATTTACTTCCAAGTTTACGCTTGCGGGATTTTACACAGTTCCCCCTTTCGGATGCTAATACCTTTCTACATGTTTCCTTCTTTTTTTTTGTTAACGTGCGACAGCTATTTTTTCGCTTTCTTGGGGATCTTTTTTATGAACCACTTAAACACACCATCTTTGAATTTTTACCACACGTTTGTTAACACTTTTACAGTCGCTCAGAATCTTATGAAACAAAAATAACGAGTTGAATTGACTCTACACCGTTTGGAAGACACTCATGTGTAAAAAAGGTTGGTTGACGGCTGCCATGATTCCGGGGGTTCTGCTCATCTGAAATAAATAATCAAACGGCATTTTATTTTGTAGACTTGAGGCTATCGCCGGAGTGAGGTAAAAATATCGAAAATTGAATTTTTGGCAGGGTTCTAAAAGTTAAGTTTTAAATTTCGTCACTTTTTTCGACTTTTCCAGTTTAAAAGAAAACTATGGCAGATATAAAAAATATTCTAGTCCGGGTGACAACTATAGATGTGATGAGTATATCATAAAAAATTGAGCGAAATCCGTTCAATAGTTTTTGAGATATCACAGATGCCTATTTGAAAAATACAGTTTTGAGAAAAGCGCGTTTAGAACTTTAAGTTCGATTTGCACAAAAAAAATGTTGACTTACCATTAGTTTGCTATGCCGGGTCCATATAACGCACACATTTTTCGCGATATGAGCAAAATATTTTTTTCAATTCTTTGGACCTGTCACATGATATGACCGACTTAACATTTTCGTTTTTCTCCTATATGCTTCTTTTCTGACCATGCATTTGAAGGCTCTCACGTACTCGCACAAATCTTTGATGGGTTTCCCTTTCATTAATTTTTTTATTTTTCCTTTTTAGTGGCTCCCCCTTGCCGCCGCTTCGCCACCTTCCCAAATCATCTACTGCGTTCTTATTCATTTTTTCCTTTGTTTACCGGCATTCAAGTATGTGTTTCAAACTTTTTTCTTCCATCCTACACCACCGACATAGAATATCTGCGTATCCCTTTTTACCTCCTTTTTCTATATTTCCGTATCCTAGCCAGGTCCATGTCTCTGTAGTTCTCCCCTCTATGCCCTTCTCTTCCTTGCACTCTTCCATTTCTATACGTTGCTTTCGATTTTTGTACTGCTTGCAATACGTAGATTTCTCAATTTTGTTCCAATCTTGTTGTATTTCCTGATCCGTTCTCATTCGTATAGCTCTTTCGATTATTTTTCCAACTTCCTCCATATCTTTGTCTCCTATCCTTTGCCATATTGTTCCCACTCCCACCTCGTCCATGGCTCCCTTCATTTCCAGTCCCCATTTGGATGGGTTTCCATTTAACATCGCTCTGGCTTCTTCTTTCAAACACTCCTTCGGCCACCCATCTTCCGTCATTTTCATCATCTCACATAGTTCACTGCACTTTTCGATGCTTTTATTTCTATTCCCCTTCATTGCAGTGCAATCAGTGCAATTCAGAGCAGTGCAAAGAACTTTGAGTTCATACAAAGCTGCCGAGGATTATTGACCTCAAATACCAAATGTATAACGCATAGTTTGATTATTTAAATAAGTATGTTCAAGTCGTATACCTTATTATCCTACCATACTGAAACAAGGCCTACTATCAAAAATTTCAAAAAACGTTTAATTTTGTTTTTCTTTGTGGACAAGTAACCATTTTTCGTCTATATTTTATAGAAACTGAACTTGAATAATTATTACGATCAAAACATGGTGATTAAATTGGATATTTTTCATTTTATTCCAAATATCCCTTAGCTAGGCCTTATTACCCACAGGTACCTTACTCCATATTGCGTTTATCCTTTTTCGTATTTTCCCCGCTATTGTGATTTTGAAAAGTAATCTTCGCTATTTTGATCCTGGAATTTAATATAAACCGTGAATATATGTGATGAGGAGATATTTGAAATAGTTCTGTCGCAAATTAAAGTACGAATTGTGGTCAATTTGTACGTCGACATCGGAAAACCGCGCTTTCAAGAGAGAGCGTAGACAACAGGGGTCCGGAGGGTGGAGGAAAAGGCTGATTTCAATGCAAGCGCATGAATTGATCATCGTATGCCCAGCAGTATAGTACAAGCAACAACGTTTGGTCCCATCGAATATTCGATCGAACAACTATGCGATCTATGAGCTTTTGCAATATTTCTCAACTGGTCATGTTGGCCGTTGTGTTACCCGCTCGTGTGCGTGCGGGAACCACTCGCACTCATTCATGTTCCACATTTCCCTCGACTCTGAGTCCATGTGCAAGGACTAATTAAATTTGCAAAATACCCCTCGTCCCGATTTACCGCACTTGCGTAGTCGAAACAATCGGATTTTCGCACCCTTCCCCGTCGAGCTTTTTCCCCTGGCCATCTCTTTCTCGTGCGGTGGCCTCCAGTGGATTCTCTTCGGTTTAATACTGCATGCTGAATCTGGAGCGGTACGTTTCTGTCGATTTTTCGTCTCTTGTCTGCGTTGGTACAAACAAAAGTCGAAAATGCTCGCTTTAAGAGGGAATTTTTGATATTTTTATTTATCAAGCTCTATAGGAAAAAATCGACCATGTTTACTGTCGCAAGTCTGTTTTTCTTAGAACTATTAGTATTCACATATAGGTACTCGTTGGAAGCCAGTTTATTATTATTATTTTTATTATGGTTATAAAGGTGACGATGATGATTATTAATGTCGTCCTCTATTAGTTAGGAGTCTAATAATTATTGTAAATATTATTATTATTTTCCAAACTCAAAGAAAATTGGAAAAAATGATATGGGCAGTAGTCTCCAAGAAGACAAAAGTCAAAAATCTTTTTTTAATTACTATTAGCATTTACGTCTGCTAGTTGAAAGACTGTTTATTATTATTAGTATTATTATGAAGATGACGACGATGAATATTATTAGGCTTAACGATTATTTATGAGTCTATTAATTATTGTAATGATTGTTATTATTTTCCGAATATAAAGAAAATTAGAAAAAACCATACGGACAATTATCTTTAAAATGCAAAAAGTCAAAATCTGCTCATTTATTTTTATTTTTAGTAGTTATTTATTTTTTAAAGTTTATTATTATTATTATTATTAATATAAATTATGAATTATTAATATTATTAGCTGATGATTATTATCATTGTAATCATCATGATTCTATCAATTATTGGAATGATTATTATTTTTCAAAGATGAAGGAACTTTAAAAAAATGACACGGACAGTAGTCTCCAAAAAGACAAGAGTCAAAAAGTTTGTTGTAAAATTACTATTAGCATTTACATCTACTAGTTAAAAGACTGTTTATTTTTATTAGTATTATTATGAAGATGATGATGGATATTATCAGACTCATCGTATATCTATGAGTCTATTTAATATTGTAATATTTACTGCCGTTTTGCAAACATAAAGAAAATGTGAAAAGAACAATACGGATAATTACCTTCAATTCGATAGTTACCTTCGATACTTTCTTTCAAAAAGGTAAAAGTTAAAAAGTGCTTACTTATTTTTATTTCTATTTGAAATTTTGTTCATCATTGTTATTATGGAGCTGATGATTATTATCATGATAATCATCATAATTCTATCAATTACTGCAATGATTATTATTATTTTCCAAAGATAAAGAAAATTTGAAAAACCAAAGCAGACAGTAATCTTCAAAAGGAATAAAAGTCTCCAAAGATTGGACCAAAGACTGCTCTTTAGGGTTTGGTATTTGGTATTTGGTATTTTAACGATTTTATTTTCCGATTCTCGACAGAAGCTCGCGGGGTCGAAGATTTTATCGAAGAAACAAGATTACCAAATGGATCTGTAGGATGCCGTACGAAAGTGAATAAAGATCGACGGGTGAAGCCAGGCTTAAGGCTCGTCCGTGGCGTATTGAAAAGTGTAGATTGGAAAAGAGGTTTTACTATCTCGCGTGTGACACATTTCTTCGATGCTTCGCCAGGATTATTTATTCTTCACGAAAGACCCAGAAGACTAGAAAGAGGGATTCGAATTTCCGAGAAGAAGAAAAAAAAGGATTACATCAACCGAAGAGTCCGGTCGAGTAAAAGGAGTGTCACATGGGCGACGTTTAGGTTAAAAAATTCTTCTCTGATGAAACACGAACGTTTCGGCTTATCTGTATATGCAGGACGTCGCCACACAATGATTCGCGGCTCGATGTCTCCAGGGATGTTTCCAAGCCTTTCGAGATACGGATCCGCGGCCCTGCGGATTCCCATGGATCTCTCATTCAAACCTTCATCAATCTTCTTACGTGTCGAATCAATGTCGCCGCAAATCTTGGTTCCCTCGGGTCTTAAATTCACCTTCGACTTTCTTCCTGCCCTCTCTCTCTCTCTCTCTCTCTCTCTCTCTCTCTCTCCCTCTCTCGCCCTGTCGCTCTTTTTCTCGTCTGCTTCTCTCCATTCTGGCCCTGGTATATTACTCTCGCCTCACCTCCCCCCCGGACCTCTCATCGCCGAGTTTCACCGAGTTTCCCATTATTCAGTCAATAAGCGCGATCACCAAAATGCTCACGAGAGCACGGTCAAAATGGATTCGTGTTCCCTTTTTTTGTACAATGCCGCAATGTCTTGCAGTAAACTATTTTTCTCCTTCCCTCGACATGAAAAAAAAGTCTCCGTAATGTAGGGGTGCCTAGGAAAATGGCGCCATACGATCCTTCAGGAATATTGTATTCCGCTGTATGTATACAGGCTGCCCTGTTATGAATGGACAATCCTGAAACTGACGGTACGTCAGATCATGTCCTACTGTATGCTGGAATTTCAGTTTACTAAAAGTCCGACGGTTTTCGAGATAAAAATCCAGCTTTTTTTGCATGCTATTTCTATAAATAGCTACTTTTTTACCCGGTTGTTTAAAAATACTCTTGGTTAATTGTTTAATCTAAAGAAGTCTTCTTTTTAACCTTAAATGTTAAGGAAATTTTATGAAAAACGATCTTATGTAGAATTTTCATACAAACCAATTCGAACATCTGATAGCCTGCGGCGAAAAGAAAATGTAATACGCATATCGTGCCAATTACTTTACAAGGTGCTCAGTTAAAGACCAAAAGCACATGATTAAAAAAAAAATGAAGCCCAAAATCCTGAAAACGATCAAACTTTTACTAAACTGAAATTCCAGCATATAGTAGGGCATGATCTGACCTATTGACAGCTGCAGGATTATTTATTCATAATACGACACCCTGTATATATATATATATATATATATATATATATATATATATATATATATATATATATGGTTCGTCGCAATTTTGTCTCTCTTTCGCCCTCGCGCCCAAACCCTCCGATTTAATTTTTCTCAATGCTCTTATATCCACCGACACGTAATTCGAGACGATCGGCTGAAACGGACCAATGGGGCTTGCGAGCGGGTGAAAAAGAAAGATAATGTTACAATCCGTGCAGAAATTGTCGCAGGCATCTTATTGGATACCCATACTTGTCTTCCTGATTCCCTACTTCCTGATAGGGATCCGAAGGGTCGCCGCATTGGATTCTAATCGGGATTCCCCGTTGGAATCCAATATATTAATCGAATTTGAATTCCAAAGTATTCCCACATTATCGAACAGAATCCGATACGATTCTTGATGGGTCCCATTGCATTCTGTACGTTGAATTTTATAAACAAATCATATAGATATACAAAGTGAGTGGATCTCAAAAAAGCATAAATCTTATCTTGACGGGGTCATCCCGTTAAGAATCTATTCACCAGTTCAATAGTTTTTAAGATATGGGAGTCAATTTGAAAAATATAGTTTTAAGAAAAACGCATTTAGAAATTCAAGTACGATGTACACAAAGAAAATGTTGACTCGCCATTAGTCTCCTATGCCGGGTCCATATAACACAAACACATTTTTTGCAATGCGTGCAAAAAAATTGTGTTTCGACCATTGTGAAAATTCTCAAACGACGTGCATCGGGGAACAATGCAGAATCCCGTTGAATTGCCATGAAAATTGTTAGAAAAATTTGTGCACGGGATCACGTAAAGATATTTTTCTTTGGGAGATCCAATAAAGTCCGGTTGAGAATTTCAAATAAAAAATTCTCAAAGACGTCAATTGAATGCGAATGCGGACTCCCTACGTTTGGCGTCCCTATCAAATTCTTGGGGAGTCCTCAACGAATTTCTGCTCGCGGGAAATCCAATAGAGGGAAACGAGAATTGGTCTCGTACGCTACCCTCTCGCTTTGATAAATCATTTTCACTTTGATAAACCATCCATTCGTCGCTTTCTAGGTATACATGCACCTACATTTTCGGAGCGTGAGCCATTTTCTTTCATTTATTTTTCTAACGTCTCAACTTTACACCGCAACACTGCGAGTATACATATATTTATGTATGCGAGGAAAAGCTAGGTCCTGTGGCGAAAAACGTGGAATAGAGCGCGAACTATGAGTTACAACCACAGCTAGAGCATACTAAACTTTTGCCATAAATTTGTCGTGGTTTTTTAATCATGGCCCCGTGTAATCCCGTGTCGACCAAGTAGTACCTACGGGTATGCATAATATAACCAGGAGGATACATTTATATATATATATATATATATATATATATATATATATTATATATATATATATATATATATATATATATATATATATATATATATATATATATATATATATATATATATATATATATATATATATATATATATATATATATATTCGCCAAATGGCGCCTGGATCGCGAATCGGTCATCTTCTTGTACAATGTCCCTCTTGCCTCGTTCATTCTTAATCCCGGGAAAGTTGCAGCAGTTATCAAAAAGTGTGTACGATATTTTTCCAACAAACGGACATTTGCATTGCGTGAATAAAAATTCGGTCTGCAATATTGATGCACCATTCAAAATCGTATAACTATAACGAAATAGGAATATTATCTAGTTCGTGAAAGATAGGGGATGAAGAAGCGGAGGTGGATTTTCGGTGGACTGAGGCAGCCCACGTACACTCGTGTGTGAACGAAGTACTTTACGCTTTTCGAGATGCAATACTTTGTAAGAAATTTCATAATAAATAATACCGGCCCTGAATAATTCGAAAAACTAGTAAAGACTTTGGAATAAATAATACTGGCTTACAAGCAAGAGGCTCGTAAGCCTCAAGATGAAAAAAGAAAAGCTCAATGGAAAATCGTCTAAGGAACATTACTTTCCAGTCGTCTCGTGACTGGCATTCGGACAATAATCGTTATCCTTGAAAGAACTCCCGAAGCATTCCGACAATTAGGGGCATGCGAGTAATGGCTACATACCCACCTGCTTTTTATTTTCTTTTTTTTTCGTTCTCCACGTTGCTCTCTTTACCGAGCTTTTATTTTTTTGTTTCGCAAGCTGCGCGCTCACACGTTTCTTGCCTCATTTCTTCCCCTGATGTGTGTATCGCGTCCAATGGGAACTCTCGCATCTCCTTCGGGCTCTCAATTAATACCTACTCCGATGCAGACCGGAATATACTTGAGTATACGCGAGAGAGAGAGAGAGAGAGAGAGAGAGAGAGAGAGAGAGAGAGAGAGAGAGAGAGAGAGAAGAGAGAGAAAGCACAAATATCTCGAGGGTTGAAGGTGCAGTAAGGGCACAGAAAAGGCTCACAGTATACTCGTGCTGCTTTTTTCAATTTTCAATCGACTCTCCATTCCTTCCTGGTGAGAACTATTTCGTTGCCGGTATTATTTGTCGCCAAGCCCTGCCAGGCCACCGACTCAATCCCCTTGTACCTACTGGAAAATAGACCGTGCAAATTTAACGAGGTTTTTCCATTTGGACCACTGGCGTTGCCGAAGGGGCGCCATCTCGAAAACTCGCGGATAACCTCTTGTATCGACACACGTTTTATGCAGTTTCCCCGTGCCTCGTGACAATGCGGTACGCCAGTGATTTGGAAAAGAATGCCTGAGGTCAATACCCTGAGGGACTCTCGGGAACTGGAAATCGTGAAGTAACAGATAAGGGGTAAAATGTGAGATGGGCGCACAAAAGGGCTTAGGCGTTATAATACTCGAGGATAAAAAAATCGTCTTTGACGGATGGAATACATTTTTTGAATTAAAAATTCAAATAAACTAAAATTAAAATCAAATGGAATAAAAATAAAATGGTATTCAAATTAAATTGAATTAAAATAATCAGATTTAAATGGAATTTAAATAATAGGCAAAATTGGAACAAGAGGGCAAACGACGCCCCCCCCCCCCCGACTCCGTTGTCTCCTCACAATTCATGAATCGTTAACGATGCAAAATTCTGCAAAACGCAAATTCCAGGATAAATTCCATACACGCAATTTTCTTGCCTTCGGAAGGGCGCTATTTTTATTTCTCTTCCCCCGTTAGGTGCTCGCAAGCGTGCGGACACATGCACCCACTGAAAAATGCATGCGGGGGCCTCCTTCGTGTTGCGCACATCGATGCCACGCGTTTATATTTTGTCCGCAAACTCAACATCGCGTTGACGGGCGTGTATGCGCCTCGATGTTTATCAACCCATTATGGTATACGCATATGAGGCTGCAAAGTTTTATGTCGGTTAGGCAGTAGCACTGCAGGTCGTAAGAGCACTTGTCTTACGACTTCCCTTGCACACCGGATGTCTAGTTTTCCTCGTCATTTTCGAAACTCCTCGTCGCTTCCGCAACCTCCTCAACGCAAAATCGATTGCTCTGGAAGAACCTGCAGTTTTATGAATCGGCCCCTGAAGTAGGACAAATTTCCCAGGTAGCTTGCGAAGCTCATGGTAATTTTTCGAAAGTGGAAGTATTTCGAAAAAAGCAACATGTACACTGCAAAAACAAATGTGTTGTTTTTACACACTTTAGCTGTGTAAATGGCTGTAGATACTTTTAAAACGTTTTAAGGTGGGTAAAAAATAACGCTGTAAAAATAATATGGATAGATGCGTTAAAACGACATACTTACGTGTGTTTTTTTTACACACGTTAAAACGTGTTACGGCCTAAGGCCACAGTAACGGGTATAAAATCATGTGCGAATTTAACAATTTTTTTCGTATGAAAAAGTGGTTCACTCATAAAATTAATTACACATTCATTTAGTATGAATATCAAGTTGTTGAGATTTTTTTAAATGTACAATATGGCCGACTACTCGAAACTTCTCGAAACAGCTTTTTTCCAATTGGCGTGACAAATAACTTCAACAATTTGCACTCGATTTACTTCACATTTAAAAGTTATGTTCCTAATTGCATTTTGCAGAGACGTACGTACAGAATTTCTGATTAATCGAAAACTTTTCGTTTTATGAGCATTGTAACGCATTACGTGTTACCTAATGCATAAGTGTGTAGAATCAACATGGCAACACGTGTCGAGCCTCTATGTTGTGTAACTTCTTCGTACTTTGAATCAACACGCCTACTTTTTGCAGTGATACTCTGCAATTTCTCATTATTTTTGTACAGGAGAACGTTTGTCTCTGAATTATCAGCGATCGTTGAATGCAATTCAAAAGGGGTATTTTTCCAGTAGCCTTGACACGAGTAATTCGATCGATCCCAAACAGCCCATTGCGAAAGGATTCGTTTCCACGTTATATCCTTCGAGTTCATACGAGCTTGCCGAAAAATTACGCCGATTGTCGAATCAAATGTTGTATTTCAGAAAATAATTTTTGCCCAAGCGGGAAGTCCACATATACGGAATCGTATGATGTTCTTTTTTCTCTGCAAATTTGGATCAAGTTACAAAATGGAAATCGAATGGCTCGCGCGAATGAGGTACAAAAGCAATTAAATAATAGCGAAAAATGGCGATATTCAGTGTTCTACGAAGCCCATGGAGCTTCGTACGTATATATTTGTCCAATCAACGAAACCGCAAACGTACTTGCGTAATGATTATTATCCACGGATTTTGCGTGTTATGGATCAGAATAATTACAAATGAACGCAATTCCCTTTGAAATTCGCATTTTAATTGGTGAAATCCAGAATTTCCGGAAACGCGCTCATACGCTTCGGAGATAAACGAAGTGTAAAAAGCAGCGAGGAGTTCGAAATTCCATTGAAATTTGTTGAGCCGAAACTCTCGCGACATTTTATTTTCAAATTAAAACTAAATCCCATTTTAAAAACATCCACGCTTTTTTCACAAATTCAAAACGTAATTTTTGTAACACCGAGAAAACACGATGCAGTTCTGGATGTTCAATTCTCATAAAAATGATGATCCAAATAAACCCAACAAGTTTCTCATCCAGTAATTCCGTGCCACACCCGTAAAGAGATGTGTCAAAAAAAAGTTCAGACTATCTGACTCATTGAAAATATAATCGTCAGCGAATCTCCATAAATATCCCTCGTTCCCCCACCGCCCAACAAAGTCCCCAGAATATGCCACCCTGATCGTCGACCGTTGATCTTCCCTCCTTTGCCGCCTCTTCCCAAACCGAATAAACGCCAACTTTTCATTCTAATATCATCGAAACACTTTGACCTGTCGGGTTGATGCATACATTAAATTCCTCGCTTCTCGGGGAATAAAGTCGGGGCGTGTCGTGGGAATAAAGAGGGGAAAAAAAATAACTGCACGCTGTAGAAAAATGTGGATAGGGATTGCAGAAATGAGAGCGTGGTGTTGCATCTGGAATGCTCCCCGGTAAGACGTCAAGTCGGACGTCGGAGTCTTATTTGATTCTCAATCTTCCTTTCTCGCTCCCCGAACGAAACGGGCACTACCCGGAGACAACAACTGCATTTTCTCTTTATACCGTTTTTCCTTCCACTATCCTACGTCCTGACAAAGTGTACAACTGTCGCAAGTGCAGCACTTGTGCCCTCTATTGCAAAACTTTTGAAAAATTCCCACGGCACACTCAATAATACGGGAGGAAAAAAAGAATTTCTCTACTAGCTTTCGCTTCTCGACGATTTTAACGCCACTTTTCAAAGGCCGAAAGTCTTTTAGTTCATAGAAATTTTCGAACTGCGTCTGCTCAGGAATTTCTTTCAGCGCGGTGAATCATTGCCAATTGTGAAGTTGGTGAACGCGAAAATTGATCGATCGTTCGAAGAGATGCTTACGAATCGATGCTTTCGATGGTCATTCGTTTTTAGGGTTCCGTCGTCAGCAGGGGCCGTTCTTCTATCGTCGTGTTAACGAATCAAAGATAATTCATGAAAATTCCATTTAGTGAGGAAATTCTATAAAAATGCATGCTGTTATCGTGGAATAATCCGTGTCCAAAAGAAAAGGAAAAAATCTACCATAATTTTGGCACGATGAGAAAATCTGTTCGTACAATTGACTCGTTTGAAACAAAAACTCGCTAAAAGTCGTTACGTTTCAATTCAATGTCACAATTAGGTTCGTAAAACACAAGCTGCGTTTGCTCATTCAAAAAGCGGGCTTCTCGATTCCGTTTTCCGTTAAAGTATGCAAATATTCGTTTGCAGAAAATCACCTCGATCCGAATAGTTCAACAATATCAGCGCTATTGACATTGAGGAGCACGGACGTGATGGTGCAGTCGATGTAACTGACCACCCAGCAATGGTCGTCCGAGTGGGGCTTTTGGAGGCTAACTGGATTTAGGAGTTACACACAGATGCAAATCCCCTGAACGTTACTTTCGACCATTGGTCCATTTCACTACGCTGGCACCCTCATTTCCGTAATCAGTATCCCCAATCTACTGACCTATGGATAGCATCGTGCTCGCTCCAAAGTTGATAAATGTATGCCTTAAGTTCGAAAAGTTTTTGCCGTAGCTGGAGCACCTCCGCTTTCAAATGGACAGCAACTTTAATTGAACTTGGTCCCTGACGGGCTGGAGTATGCTCAGTCGATTCTCGATGGCGATGGTGCGACTTGCAGTTGAATCTACGTTTGGGTTTCTTGAGTAGGTAGAGGCACCATACATCGGATACTTTTGTTTGAAGTTGTAAACAAAAATACGGTGACGGCCGGAAGGACGGTGATGATGGAATTATGAGGGTGGTCGATAGGTTCAGGTAACCTGCGAACATTGAACCTAAAAATACATCCTCAACTCCTTTTCTACCCTTCACCCTTCATCTGCCCCGTCTTGTTTTAACTTGAACTATGTATGACACTGGGCACATATGTCTTTACTCTTTATATTCTATATCTATACGTTCTGTAAAAGGATATGTAACTACTCGCTCGTGCTTTTTATCTCCTTTTCGCCAGTTATCAGGTGTCCCGCTGATACGACGTTTACCGTTCTGACGTTTCATAGCATACGTTTCATTTTTATACGTCTACCTGTCATCGCTTATTTAGGTGAACGCATTTCCAGGCGAGAGAGAAAGGGGGGAAGCGTTGCCCTCTCTCGCTCGCTCAGCTGACATGGCAGCTACCACACCGATCAGCAACGCACGTCCCTACCATAAATTCTACCCTTTTCTTTCCTACTACCATTTTTCCCTTCTACCTCGCGTTTTTTCTTGTAAGTCTACAAGTTTTACGTGCCATTGCCGAAATGCGAGCTTTTAATTACTCCGGTCCGAACAAAAAATGTAATAAAAACAGAACATCCTTCTTCCCGTTCTTTGATGCCAAGTTTGTTATATACGAATGTACTTTCCGATCGCCCGAGGCTCGTGCTGCTCTCGGTAATTAAAATGAAAGTCTCAGCATTATGCTCATTTTATTTTTCGTTCTCCATACCTAAGATTTTTTTGTCTCCTCCGCCCCCTCCGCCCCCTATACTCCGCCCATTCCCGTCGCGGTTTCGCCGCAAAACCTGCGGGCTATTCCGTCATCCCGTCCTTTCGGCCCTTCCGTTCCCGTCGCCTCGAAAGCTACACAAGCCCGCGCTTTTAACTTCGTCCGGCGCGTTGCGGAGGAAACTTTGCGTCATAATTTCAGATAACAATGTGATTAAGTCGCGCGTAGCGCGAGTTCGTGTATATAAGTCGGAAAGAAATGAACGAGAACTTTTGTCATAACGAGATTCAAAGGAAGGAGAGACAAATTGCACTGTTAACGAGGAGCACTCACGCTGCTCGCTTCGAAAATTGCTTTTTAATAATACACCTAGCCTTGAAAAGCCAAAACGAAATGGAGAACCAAAAAAAACGCACTTACGAGTTCTCGACAGCCAAAATCTTGTAGGATCATCATCAGGACGCTCCTAAGCAAATCGCATTTTTCGCAACCCCCTCTCTTTCCCTCCCGCCATTAAGCGTTGCCCAAGAGCAATCATCACAGATAAATACAAATACAGAATCATGGGGCAAATGATAATAAAGCAATTGGGTGAAAATTGCTTATTTCTATAATCATTTGACGAAAATAATCTGTACGAGTTTTCGACCGTGCGAATTCGGTGGCAAGGCGTAGCGAGGGCAGTGAGGCCCTTTTGGGATATGGTCGATCTCAGATAGTTTTTAACTTTGCGTAGTACCAAAAATGAAGCCTTAGCTTAACGGATTATTCCTAGATGTAACAGTCGAAAACAGCTCGTTGTTGGGGTTTGTTAAATAGAAAATCGTGATGACAAATTTGTACAAAAATTGGGTTTTCAAAAAAGTATCATCCGAAGAACACTATGTAAGTTTTTGTGTACAAATGTTTAATTATAATCGATTTACAGCCGAAGTCCGGGACGCACCTCTTGAAAACGTCTTTCGCTGCGAGGATGCCCATCTGAACTAGGTTGTCTAATATCGAAAAGTCAAATGGATTTCTTTGGTATATTAGTTCATCCTATGGTTAATCGAAGGAATTTCCGAAATATAAAATCAGAAGGAAATGGCGACCATTTAAAGCAGGCGTCTTGATTTTTGCGAAAAAATGGGCATTTTTCGTTCAAGTCGAAAGTATACATCGGAATAAAAATCATCGATCAAATACTGTAGTTTTACACCTAGAAAGAGCCCTTAAAATTTCAGAAAGCTTCAGTTTCACTAACGAGTTTCACGTGATGGCGTAACCAAGGTAATTTTTACAACATATGATCAATAAATCGCGCAATTAAGAATGTTGAGTCCCAAATGATGATGGCAAATGGTCATAAAATTCTGAAAATTTGGTATGTTTTTGTATGAAGTATTTCAGAGGTCGTGTAAAAATTTCACGATAATTAGGAAGCTCGTTATTGAACAATTAACATTCACAAATTAAATGCTGTCTTATGGAAACTAATGTAACTTTGCAATAAGTTTTTTTTTGACCTCTCAATTTTGTAATATCTACAATATACCGAAAGCAATGGAAACAAAACGAAGTTTATTGATAAATTGTTTTTTATTTCTTTTAAAAATTGTTCTTAACACAATGTTAATTTTTTAATAACGAGCTTCCTAATCGTCGTGAAATTTTAACACGACCTCTTAAATACTTCATACAAAAATATACCAAATGTTCAGAATTTTCTTATCATTTTTTTATTTCAACC
The DNA here is from genome assembly GCA_951751655.1 of Ophion costatus. NCBI lineage: Eukaryota > Metazoa > Arthropoda > Insecta > Hymenoptera > Ichneumonidae > Ophion > Ophion costatus. Next base: position 33,142,037 of record OX632363.1, read on the forward strand.
CTTAAGGAGGTTGAAGTAATGATGATATAATTCTGAAAATTTTGTATGTTTTTACATGAAGTATTCAGGAGGTCGTGTAAAAATTTCATGACGATTAAGAAGCTATTTATTGAACAATTAACATTAACATGTTTCATAGGGACTCAACATCCTTAACACGCGTAATGTTTAGTTCAATGTATGTAAATATGCGTCTTGTATGTTTATTCTGCACACTTTATGTGTGTTCCAATAAGCGTGTTGTTTATGGGGACAGCTATGAGGGTGTGTAATAATCTAATGCGTAAGAATGGCACATTCACTTGTGCAATTTTAACGCATCAGGTGTGTAATTTTAACGCATCAAGTGTGCAATTTTAACGCATTAAGTGTTACCAAACGCATTAGTGTGTAGAATCAATATGGCAACGGGTGTCTCGCCTTTGTTATCTTGCTTCTACATACTTTGAACATACGTCAAACACGCCTAGTTTTTGCAGTGTATATATCCCTAGGTTAGCCTAGGCGGTAATGCATCACTGATCCTCACACTGTTCTTCTTTCATTTCGAACGAATGCCCCCATAAATTTCATCTCGTCGAGGGGAGAAAAAAAACCCTTTCTCCGCGCCGTTAAATTTGACGTCGTAAAATCGGGTTGTTTCGCCGTCTCGTGGCTCAGCGTACGCGCCAAAAGATTGGCATCTCCGTCGTCCAAGATACCCACCGTATTCCGAGCAGTGCTGTGCGCGTACAAGCTTGCGTATAGACTCCTCATACGGATAAACGCCGGAGTTTATGTAGCAGCCTCGTAAGGGAGCCCCAGCATCCAACCATCATAGACGAGATCTCAATTTCGTGTGCTATTATTGTTGCGCCTTGGGCTCGTAATTAGACGAAGCGGCGTCGAACCTGCTCCTGCTTATATCTCCCTAGGCAGACTGGTTGACGAGGCTGAGACGAGTTACGCGAGGATGTCTCAGGGAGACAAGCCTCTGAAGTCTATAGTAGTATCTATATGTAGTAGCTATATATTATAAATATAGCTACATCTATGTATACGTATAGGTATCTAGTGATAGAACCGAGTTACGTGAAGACGCTCGCGGGAGTACTTAGCGGATATAGGCAGGCGTATGGAGTCCCAAGGCCTCTTCAATCTACGCGCATGGTCCTTCGCTCCGCAACTTCATATTATCGGGTAGATAGAGTTGGGGTGGCAGCTCAACGAAAAGTACGATAAACCTACTGTCCTGTCAATGAGCCGACGACTCGGTCTTTGGTGCACTTTCCAGCTGATGGGAATATCGTTCATTCGGTACAAGAAAATGTGATCAACTGTTTTCGGACGTTTTGTACTAGTTTTTTTTTCGAAAGCTGCACGATCTGCTTTGGAAGTTTGACATACGGGGATGACAGTTTGTGGCTGCGTGATGGGAATGTTGCTGGGAAGTTGGTTGAATCTGAGAGTCAAGGGAAGAGCACAAGTGGCGTTGGCTTGTCATTAACCATTTCTTATTTCTTACATTTTTTCTCTTCTTTATTATTTTCTTCGATTTCTTTAATTTTTTTGCATCTTTTGTGCCGTTTTCGTTCTTTTCTGTTTGTCTCCTTGGCAAAATGTTCTCCTTATTTTCAGCTTTGATGTGCGTTTTTCCTTTCATTTGCGGTTTTTATTTTATATTTTGTGTATACAGAGTCATCTTTCTTTGTTTATTTTTCGAGTGCTTTTTTCATTTCTTTGTGTTCCATGGAGAATAAGGATTGTGTGCCAAAAAACGTTTCGGCGCCGGAGCACCGATAAACCTAATCTAATCCAATCTCATCCATGTACACAGGTATTAAGTGGGCGGATGAATTTTATCCGGAGAAGTGTCCTAGGAATTCGAAAATTCCGCTGCTACCTGCCTCGTTTCCTGCATTTTTGCTGCAAAGATCCATGTATGGATGCACATTTTCGGTGATGTCCAGGGTTTTCTTTTTTCACGTACGAAAGGATGATGGATCAATATTTCTGGATTCAGACACTCCTCATCGTACGAATTCTTGTACAGAATTGGTGATATCTTTTTTTTACTTCTTCACTTCGTTTTTATTGTCGTCCAAAATTCTTTTTGCACAATTGCGATGTGGGTCTCCGATAAGCATCTTAAAGACCGTTTAAGGGATTTTGTAGCTGTCAGGAAAAATTGGGAATGTGGAGGAAAAAAAGCATTAAGTTCCAACGATGTCGACTCGTGCATCGATTTGTTTTATAATCCCCTATCGATTCTTTTGGCTTCCGGTTTTGCCGGATCCGTCATTTTGAGCGTGGTTATTAGGATTATTGGGGTTGGCCAATTCTCGGGTTGTTCGTATCTGGTTTTTAATTTTCGCAAATTTTCTCGCTTTGTCCCGTTCTTCAAATCCCTTTCTCGCTCTCTGTCTCTCTCTCTCTCTCTCCCTCTCTCTCTCTCTCTATCTATCTCTCTCTCTCTGCTTTCGGTGAGGGAATAGCTGCGACTTCCGCTCCGAAGGAAGTGACTCCTCTGCAAACAACCGGAACTAATGTGCTCTCACCCATAATTCCATTCGGGGGAGGGGGGTCTAACTCTCCCATTCGATTTTCTCCCATTCCACTCGCGCGATCGAAGCGCACAAGGGAGCGCGAGAGGGAACCAAAGCACTGCGGTTGCGGTATACACGTGGCTACTATTGCATTCGCGAAGTGGAGGAATGCGTTTCCGAATCAATTGTCGTTGAATTGGTTCGAGTTTGCTGGTCTCCCCCTCATACGTCCTTTTTCCGGTGCTCGCCAGCTCGAAACTTTGCTCCAGAGGATTTGCGAGGCTACGAGCACGCCACGATGTACACGCGTTTCCGACCAATTGTAGCAAATTGCGCCCCAGGTTTTTATTCAAAAGTTTTGCCGACCCACAGCGATTAAATCTTTTTGTCAATATCAGACACGTCTCGTTGTCTTGTTATGGGAGACGTATCTGCGTGCCAACGTTTTGCAGAATTATTCATGGGATAGATCACTTTTTCATTTCTTTGTTATTATTATTAATTATTATCCAAGACTTGGGAATATTTTTTGTTGTCAAACTCTGTTTCGTTGTTCTCTTTTGCATTAAAATTGTTCCTTGACTCCATACCAGTGCACTTTGTATTGAACATTTCTCTCTCTCTCTGTCTCCCTCTCTCTGTCTCTTTATTCTTATTCTATTTTATATCAGTAGCAGTGATAGTGTTTATCAGCATCAGATTACAATTAGGACAGAAATCCATACTTTTTCCCCGTCATTATTTTATTTTTCCATGATTGGGTTGAGATTAATGCGAATGAGTCATGATACCTGATTGTCTTGATTATTCTCTCCATTTGGAATAAGTTTGGGATAAATTAGAATTAGGAAATTAGAAACGAGGAATAAAGTTGGATTAAATTAGAATGTATTCATTCTATTATTGTTGTTGTCATCATCATTCTTATTATTATTATTTCTATGATACTCACTATTATTATTATTGTTCACTATTCTTCTTATCGTCATTACCTAATTTAATACTTATAATTACCATAACTGTTGGTATGTATTAATGTTATAATTTTACTCAAGGTTGTATAAAGTGAATTTATTCAATCGAACTTTTTAGCCCCCTTCCGTTCTTCAACCCTGCAATCATTTATCCTCTTTTTCGATCGCTCGAAAGCACAGTGGAACAGCTTTTCTCCCCCGGAAAACCGCGGCATTATTATAGCTATTCATATGGTGATGGAATACTAAGTGAAGAACAGCAATCCGAAAAAGAGGTTATGAACTTTCGCTACATCTATACATGCGTGCAGTATATTTGTGTACAGTTGAAAACTTTGCGGCTATATGGATGCAGCAGAGTGTGTTTTACGAGGAAATGTGCTACGAGGGAGCGAGTGATGCTTGGCGCATCGTTAATGGTAAATTTTCTGCCAAGTGGACGAACGTGATTCGTTTTCGGAAGTAAACGGGGCAGCGCAGTGGGAAGTGGGAAACTATACAGGCGTACTACGCGAACGAAAACAGAGTACGGACGAGGCAGCTTTTTCGTCCAACGCTCTCATTCGTACTAGAGAGGGGGGAGGCGGGGGAGTAATAGTAGTCCTTCCTACATACGCCGGGGTACGTACGACCTAAGCTTCCAAAATCGTCCTCCCAATAATTGAAAAGGTCCGGGGGATGGAGAAAAGTTGATTTGGTGCGGCGTACGTCTCTTGGGACGTAAGCCAGAACCGACTACCGTTCGAAGACATATTTCTAAAAGAAAGAAAATGAGAAAAAGGAAAGGACGGAAGTCTGTTTGCGCGATGAACAGAGTTTGCACACCACTTGCGCCCTTCGGCCCCACAGAGAATGTTTTTTTTGTCCCAATCAACAATTGTCGGACATATTTCGTTAATGCAAAAAAGGGATATTTTTATTTATACGAAATTAAGATTGTTGTATTGCAAGTTTTAGTTATATATTTTATTTTTAATGTATACGTTGTTTTCACAGGAAGTTAGAAAAGTGTAATTACAAAAATGAGCTCAAGGAAGGGTAGGAAAGGGAAGAAGGGAATGGGTCAGCAGAAGCCGAGCAAAAGCGTTAATAATATCTATGTATTTTTGATAAATATGCAAATTAAGCAAGTTTTATTGCAATAAACGTAGTTTTTAGCTAGTCCCAAGGAATGTCTATAGTGCCCGCTTTCGATTTTGTTGGAACTCATATATATGGAAAAGCATTTAAAGCTATTAGACACGTATTTTTTTTATCGGCGGAAAAACGGTTTTCAGGGGTGAAACCAGCTCTCGAAGAAAGGTACGTCAAGGGGTACCATTGCAGTTTCGACCACAAGCAGTCGACCGATCGCAATGAAACAAAAAACGAAAATTCCTCTAATCCGAAGACATGAAAATCCAGTAGAGAGAGTTTTTCCGCTGATTAAAAAAAATACGTGTCGCTTAGTTTTCAATGCTTCATAGCATAAATAAGCTTCCACAAAATCGAATGACGACACCTGAGGGATGTTCCTCGTCAATCGCGACATCCGAGTAATCGTAGATTTTCATCCCAACATCAAAGGCAATATAGCAGTTGGCACTACTTTCGTTCGCTGAATATAATCTTCAAAATTCTTTTTCTTCTTTTCCACGCAACTTTTAAATAAAAACGTGGCAGGATCACAATTATCTCAAAGAAGTACACTTATTTCAATGCAAGGCTTCCATTCGAAGTGAATTGAATAGTCTTTTTCTATAACTTATGTACTCTCATTGTTGCTTTACTGGCTGTGATTATGCATATTTATACCTCTTGTACATTTAAATGCGAATTCTCTCACAAATTGCCCATCCATCGTACCAAAGTCCGGGCAAATCTTGTCTTCGTATATCATACGCAATATCTCGCTACTTCACGGCGAGTCAAGTTGCGAAATAATAATGAGGTTTTTGCGCTGACGAGGATGAGGGCTTCGACGTCGTGGATTTAATCAAGGTACGACCAACCGTGAATCCATTCACGGTGGCAAGGCAAATTTCATTAATTGCTCGGTATAATAATGCGGCGTGGAATGAGTTAGGGCAGGGGGGGGCGCTGAAGAAGAAGAGAAAGAGATCTTGCAAAGCCTCGACTATGGATGCAGCAGTTTTACACATACATAGATGGTTCGTAGAAGTTGAGCGGCAGTATAGCAGAATGAAAGAGCTAGAGAGGGAGAAAGAGAGCATACAGTCGTTTCGTAGAGATTTCGAGGAGGTTCCTCCTTCCCGTCCGCAGTCTTCCGTTGTCCTCCACTTTCCCATCGTTGTCGTCGTCGTCGTGTGCAGCTCCGTCGTGCCAGGAATAATGAAACGGTCCACGGACAGCCAATTAGTCGTTGGGAACTAATGACGGACACAATTCATTTCCACCTCAGTGAAGGAAGTGCTCGCCAGCAGGCTGCCTACCCTTCCAGCGTCTTCTTGGTTCGTTCTCGCACACGAAGATGTAGAAACTCTCTGGCTTCTGTACATTGTACATACACGTATGCATTGGTATATATGCGGCTAGATGTGGCAAAGACTGCACTATATACAACCCTAGTGTGTGCTGCACTTGGGGCATGAGGGAAGAAGATAAGGAGAAACGAAGTACGAGGTACGTCGGTGAAGATGAGGACTGCAGCCTTTAGGTGAAGTGGTAGAAACGGCTTCGTGTACGAGACTCTTGGCTGGTATCACATCTCCCTCTCTCTGTCTACTTCTCTTTTGCCATTCGTACTTACCAGGAGCAATTCGAATTCTACTAATTTCTAGATAGTGGATACTGTCGTTTGAGCGGGCAGTAAGGAATGCCGAAGGAGAAGGCTGCAATAGAAAGAAAGAGGGTCAGGAAGAAAGAGAGATCTAACTCAAATATAGTGGGTCGCCAAGTTCCTTAAGCTAAACTTATTGTTAGTGCCTGGTTTTGCTGGTCGACTGAAAGTTTTGTCTCCGGCGCGAACTACGAGGGGCGGTGAAGGGGTACGGCAGGGTTAAAGAGGGTAATAGGTGGTAGTGCCCTTTACATGGCCAGGCCGAGTTACAGGAAAGATAGACGAGGTTTTGCTGAAGAGAAGAAACCAGGCGAATTAAAGTTTCAAAGCCACGAAAAGTTCGTCTAATTACGCGCAATGGACTCGATCGTGACTTGTTCTTCAGGGCAAGTGCTCCAACTCTCTTTCTCACTAACTCACTCAGTCACTCTTTAGTACGCCGCTACGTTCCTCGTGTGCGATGGTTCCAACTTGTACCCTAATCGCGTGAGCACCCTAAGAAATGAAGAGAGAGAGAGAGAGAGAGAGAGAGAGAGAGAGATCGAAAACAGCTACCACAAGAAATCTTCTATGGATTGGCATGCCAGACTCCTGCACAGGTGAACAAGGCAGTGAATCCTCGAAACAAATAAGTAGGTACTACTACATAATGAAGAGTATTCCAACCGGAGATGTGATAGACATCAGAGTAAGTACAAATTTCAGAAAAGTTATTACAGCAGCAAGTTTAATTACATACACTCGGAGTTGTATACACATGAAGGATTATATTGATACTGCTACTATACATGTTCACATTTTGAAGTTTAAGCATTCTATTAATTGGTTAGTGCCCTTCGATGCTTTTGATGCCTCTGATGATAAGTGCCATATCCTTGATTACACGATCAACTACCTATACCCGAAGATCCAACATACGCAGAACACAATAGGAGCATTTGTTGGCGACGTATAGAAAGGACAGTTTAACGCGGTTGATAGGCTCGGAGTTAGCCAAAGGGATTGAATGATAATTACGCGCAGCAGCTCGACCTTGGTGACACGGGGCTCGATAAGGGGTCGAAACGGAACCAAGAGAATGCATTAAGCTCTCAATTACCTTGGTGACGCGTGGATGGCTCCCTCATCCGTGTCCCATCTCTCACGCTTTGTGCTTCGCGTGTAGTCCAGTTTCGAACGATGGATCACCCATCTCGAGCCGCTCGGACAATCACCATTCACGCTATCGAATAGCCACACACAGGGAGGTTGACAGCGGGCGAGCTAGAGAAAGTTAATTGCTCCAGCAATGAGGGGTGTCCTCGTGTCATCAACAAGACGCAGCACCAACAATTATTATAGCGACTACACTTGAAAAATATGACACTCTCAACTAACTCGTGTCTTTGACTACTGTTTCAAGTGTCTATTGTCAAATCAAACGGTAACTCCTTGACGTTCGAATTAGATGGATTTTTTAACCCGTCACGTATGGCGTTCATGGTCAAACGGAAAGTCTGAGATTGCCAGGAACGCGTTCATTTATTTGAATAATGATAACTCTCAAAAGCAGCATTCCCAACGCGATCTTGCCTTGCCAACGTTCACCCACGCATCTGAGCCCTCTCTCTCTCTCTCTCTCTCTCTCTCTCTCTCTCTCTCTCTCTCTCTCTCTCTCTCTCTCTCTCTCCTGGCCATTTCGAACCTCGGTATTTACCAATAACAGGTATAACGAGAGATGTCGTCTTCAACGAGTCGACCGATCTGGAATTCGGCATCGGCCCTACAAATACGCCATGGCATCTTCCCATTTATCTGTCTCCCCGCGCCATTCTCCAATATTGCTTTACGATTGGCTGAACGTGGGTGGACAACGAGTGGAGAAGAGAAAAATTCACGAGGGATCGGCGGAAGTGAAGCCTGCGACGACTCTTCCGCCGTTGGAAAGTTGTTTGTCGAGGTACTAGGCTGATGATGATTCGTGACCGACGGAAACCCGAAGAATTCTCTGGAGAATCGACCCCTCGTACTTTCATCCCTCTACAGCCCCAACGGCGTTGCTTTTTCTTATCTATCCTCTACCAGCACGCTAGTTTTTCGCCGGCTCTCGGTCTGGCGTTCGCTTCTTCCTTGTTGCCTCGCTGCCTCCTTCGAATTACTCCCCAGCCTCGGCCCCATTCTCGTTCGGATATACATATATATATATATATTCCTAGCAGCCAATACAATCATGTGCTCCATTAGTTTCTGCTACAAAAACACGCCTTCTCTGCCTAGATATACATATGTATGCTGTGTGCACACGTCGACTGTTTACCAAACTCAAAGGCAAAACTGACACAACTGGTCCATGCGAACTTGCGTCCCTTTTTCGGCTAGACTTCTACATACATGTTAACCTAATGTAATCAGAGTTTAGGGACGCGTCGAGGATCGGAAAAACACTCTTATTCGTTTCATCGTCAGCGTATGCCCAAGGCGATTCCATTTCATCCAGTTTGAGATTGCCACACGCCCTGACACCGTCGTAAGGTGCATCCCGGAACATTTGGCCCGCGGAGGTACGAGTCAGATTCACACGAACCACGCAAAGCTGTTGTTTCGGAAACCAATAAGACGATTGTGGCAAAGTATGCCCAACAACCAAACACCCAAGGGACGACACTCCGCGACCATCGTGCTTCATCTCTTCGCAACGTCAATAGCGAGAGTCATAACACTAAACGTACAGTTTGAGACTGCTCGTCGGATCAATAAATTATGTTTTATGAGAAAGGAAAACTGAATATGGCTGCCAGCACATAAAAGGCAAGGTATGTATGGCGATGAATGGGGGTTAGATATTTCATGCACATGCCGGTCACGTCTTTTGTGCGAGACAACCGTAGCTACAAGCCAGGTAGTAGAAGGTTGGTCAAGTGCCACTTTGGGCATCAACGAGTTCCGTTATATACCATGTAGCCGTATACATATTATATGGATCGTTAACGATTACCGAATTCAGAGGCTATTTGAATGTTGATAGTAAATCCTTCATCCAAGCAGCCGTGTCCTTTTGATTTTCAATCACGGCTATGTAATTTTCCGACGGGCCGGCTAATCCCCATTGGAAAAGCGAGTCCAGATGGACCGATTACATATATCTATAGCTGCATATACGAGGGCACCATAGGAAATTCGGTCAATACCTACTGCCGAAGTGAATGAAAGGGCGAGAGCGAGAGGGAGGGCGAGGTTAGTCCACTCAAAGGGGGTTCGGCATCCCATCTGCATGACGCAGTGGTTGTGTTCATGCACTCATCTATTCCAAATAGACTTTATCCAAATAATAGAAGCCGTTAAATAATGCCCGACTGTTCCGAGTAACGTCACTTTTAGTAGCACAAACCAGGCTTAACAAACAAGAATTTGCAGAACTACTGAGGATCTAGTGACTACAATAAAATATGTACTACAAAACCTAGTGGTTTAGGGATGAAAATATATGGGACGTTGCATAACGGTTTAGCGTTGGAGATACTTGTTCATTAGTTTTGCCGTGTTAGTGACTTAAGTTTGGATATGTACATATATAAGGTAAATCCTTCATAAGAAGGTTAACGAGAGAGCAGGCATCGATAAGATCGGAATACAGGTGAACCGGAGATTATGCTCTAGCAGGGCAGCTGGCGTACAGATTACCTAATTTCACGCTGGGCCTTGCTCTCGATGTACTTTATGTCACGCTTGGATATGAGTGTGGGCATCCTCAGTTTTGTATCACTCTACTGGCCGCTCTTTCTACCTCTCTCTCTCTCTCTCTCTCTCTCTCTCTCTCTCTCTCTCCCTCTCTCTCTCTCTCTGTCTCTCTCTCTCTCTTACTCTCTCCCTGTCTTCTTCTCTCACTCTTTCTCCGATTCTCATTCATCGAGTGGACAGAGAAAATTACCACTTTGCGGCAATTACACCCCCGTTAAAGAAATCAGACGAGAATGCCTTTTGCGGGCTAGCAATGGCTCTCACCCCTTCGTACTCACTCTCTCTCTCTCACACTCTCTCTCTCTCTCTCTCTCTCTCTCTCTCTCTCTCTCTCTCTCTCTCCCTCGCTCTCTCTCTTCCTTCCTATCTTCCTTCTCCTTCTTTCTCTTCCCTCTATGAAGATAAAGTGTAACGCAAAGGCCGAAAGCATAAGTACAGCATGATTACAGAGACGAGAACGACCGATGTGGATATAGACTGTCTTAGTGCCTTTTCCTCTTAAAACTGTTTATATATCTATATGTCCTCTCACAAAAGCCGACGCCCTGGAAGAACCGAGAGACCGTTGAAACGCGATCGAGTTGAAAGACAAAGAGCGCGAGGGTGGCAGATGGTGATGAAAATGAATAGAAGAGTGTTAGTTCGCGGTTTTTTCGTTTGATATAGCCAGAGATGCGAGAACGCCGCGGTTACATTCCACGAGAGATCCAATAATAATGATCGATCTGACGCACGCGCGGCTGTCGTTCGGCACGCGAGAATGAAGACTCAAAATGGATTTAACCGCAAGAATCGCTCTCTCCCCTTTCTCTCTTATCTCTTCAATGCTTCTTCAACACCTGCTCAACCGTGTGGAATTTTATGAAAAAAGTGAAATTTTCCCGATTTCTATTCCGAATGGAGGCAACTGTTGTAGCTGAAGAATTATTGAGATTACGTTATACAATTTATGGGCTGCTATTGACATAATAGCAGCCCATAAATTGTATGGCTAGAAGTTGATGGCATGTGATATGAAGATCTAATAAAAACGAGGATGATTTTGTTTTAATCGTCTTGTCGGGTTCGGTTCGTCAATGTTGGCGTTCTCGAAATCAAAAAGAATTCGCGTGCTTTGAGAAATTCATGAAGATCTGACGAACAGAGGCGCAGCTTGGTACGTTTCGAAGTCAAACGCTGAAATTTCTTTTTCGCCCTCCGGGGGTTGAAACGATTTCCGCTTGGTAGGGTTTCGTGTGGCCGAAAGCGCGCGATTAAATTCTTCCTCCACCCGTATACTTGAAATACACGAATAAAAAGCTATCCCCGCGTAGGATCGCGAGTCGTTAGGGGAATACGAATGTCAAAGGAACCGAAGTAATTACACGTGTATTTAGGGAGAAAAACACACACGAACGACGGCGCGGAATTTGTTGTGCTTGCGTATGTAAACGACGTGTATGGAGAAACTTGTAGTACATTTATATTGAAATAATGGAGGTGAGTTTGTTCAAGTTTTTTTTTCGCTCGCGCCTCGGTTTACGAGAAGGCCTAAGGGAAAACTTTTTACCAGACATACGCCCGTACGTGAATGTACGGGGCGCAAAAAACCGAGACTGAAGAGCTGCGTGATTAATCGCTCGTGACGTGTACAACGATACAACCCCCTTCTACCCCAAGCCCGACCACTACATCGACCTCGCGATTTTAGGGAAAATAATAAAACAAACAGAAAAAAAAGTTTCGCGAGCGAGCGAGCTCCGGACAAACACTTCTCGTGTACACAACACCAACCCCTCTGCGACGAGAACCCGAAAGGGAGAATTGTGTGACAAATGGGAAAAAAAACGATCGTGCTATAGATTTTCCATAGAAAAAATGAGAAAAAAAAGAAACGCGAGTGAGATTGGAATAGGGAGCATCGGTGTGTTGAACCAGAAGTGGAAATGACATCGGTAGCTCCACAAAGACTCAATGCAAACGCTATTTCCTTCCCATTCCGAGGCCCCGCTTTTTTTCACTCGATCAAAGGCGAAACTTTAATTCTGTTCGTCGACGTAAATCTTTTCTTGAATCTTGACGAGCAACGGACATTTTTTTTCTCCGGTATGACAAGAAGATTGCGCGATTTGAAAAATTGTACATTCCTTATCCATCACTTCATTTCAATGGTAATTTCTTTATAGTGGAATCTTTTGTGGGCGAAACTGAAACGAGAGAAGCATCGTGCAAGTTTCCCATTTGCATGGTTTTTCGAGCCAACTGTCGAAAACAGTTCGTTCTTGTGAGAAAAAAAAATCAACCGGTGTATCGAAATTTGAGGTCACAAGGCTTACCTCTTTTGTGACATCGGTATTTTAAAAAAATCCTATTTCTTTGAATGATCGTGGTCAATCTCAGTACCGGCCAGGTATCTATTATACATTCTCTGAATGAATTATTCACGTCTTCCTTTCTTCATTACCATAAAAATCTTCGTATTCATATTGCAGTTGTAAATCTCCAATGAAGATCCCATAAAACATTTCAGTGATTTCCGGTGACCCGGAGGTGGCAAAAACATCGGGTGATTAAAAACGATCAACTTTAATTGCATTCCAAAGATACAGGCTTCAAAATTGCTTCATTTGGATACTGGAGAAGCTCAGCTTGGATTAAAAATGTGATGAGAGCGCGTGAGCGAGGAGATCGAATTAGCATCCGAGGGGATGGCGATGCTGTGCGAGTGACTCGGATTATAACGATCGTCGTGGTCGTGGGCTTTGTCATGCAGCGGGGAATTAATGGCGTGACGATTATTTATAAAGTGATCCAAAGTAGGTCATCGACATCCGTCAGACTGAAGCTTCGCGCTCTCGTGTTCAGTCCCTCCCCGCTCTCTACTTTATTTCCGTGGAAATGAAGGATGAGCTCGATAGAGAGATGTAAAGAGATAAAAAAAAGCAGTAGTGGGTGTACTAGCGAGAGAAGTGCCGGATTGACGTGCTGTGCGGAACACCGTACTCGTTGCAAGTCTGCGTGTGAGTTCGTCCGCAAAGTGACGCCAGCAGCTCATCTCGTCATCATCATCATCATCATCATCATCATCATCACCGTCATTATGATGATCATCATCATCATTGTCGGCGTCGTCGTTTCGTTTACTCATCCTCTCGTATGCTTGTCTTCCGTTGTGTGGAGTACCTGGAAGTAAATTTACCGACGGAGAAGCTAGGCAAAAGGAGGAAAAGCAAACGAGCAAAAACGAAAGGGGCGAAGTTCATCGAGGCTCCGTGTATAACTTGATACAATTTAAACAAGAGATTAAAAGTTAACGCAACCATCTCGTACTTTGGGATATCTTCATCATACGATTTTTTTCAACATCGGCGAGTGGAATATTTCGAGCGTACGATAAATTTACACAACCTTGCGAAGATCCTCAAGCTTCTTGAAATGGAATTGTGGAAGGTGCGAAGTTGAAAAAAGATCGACTTTTTCAGGCACAGGGTACATCCAAAAGGTGGTACGTTTACTGAAGTTTCCAGCTGTCTCGTCGCGGTTGACGTATATTTTTCCACTAGTTTCCCGATGGCATAACTTCGATCTCACGTTTCGAAACTTATAGCCTGGACCACTACTCGGATGGGTGACCGCTTCGTCCCGCGCTAACCCGTGCAGAAATCTTGCGGGGAGTCACTTGATCCATGGTGTTGAAGCTTGCATCGTTGAAACGAAAGTTCTTTTTTACATTTTATTTTCTATATTTTTATTATTGTAGAAGATGTTTTTTTTAATTTATATCGTAGATCGCAAAATAAACATCATGAAAAATGGTAGAAAGACAAAAGAGTTTTGGTAGGCGAAACCTGTCACGAAATGAAGGAACTCAGGACTATTTATTTTCGTTGGATTCCAACGACGCAAATTTCAACCTCAGCTAGATCCTACCACATCTCTATAAGGATTCGATAGAAACGCCGCACGTAGGATGTCCACATTGGAATCCAAGTGGATCCCGTTCTACTTCTCGATTGACGTCACGTGAAAATGTTTTCGAATTTTCAGCCGGAGGTTGTTGGATCTCCAAAAAAAATATCTTTTCGTGATGCCGTGCACACATTTGTTGGGGAGTTCCAAGATGCACCCACATATTTATAGGGATTTGTCAAGGACACCGCACATAGGGGAACCCTATTGGCATTCAATTAGATTCTGCACCGTTCCTCGATGAACGCCGTTTGGGAATTCTCACTACGTTCGAATCGATAATATGCGAAAAGTCACGAGAAAAAACTCGGCATCTTGAAACCTGCATAACCTGCACGCTTTGTGAGCGTGTCCGCGTGAGATGATATTGTGTCAAAGTGCAGTAAAATAAATAACAAACAATAATTTCAGTGGATTTTTAGTGATGTGATTCAAATCCATTTTTAACACATACTTTTTTAAAGCGATTTATACTGTTTTAACGGGTTACATGGGTTTTGAAGGGCAAACAATAAATTGTTTTTCATTTTTTAATGCAATAAAATGATTATTTTATTCAAACTTTAAGCACATAAAAGTTCAACATTTGAACAATATTTTATAAAATCTTCATTCAAAAATTTTGAAAATTGTGCCGTTCTACCGGTTTTCACAAACCCCGGAGAAAAAATTACAGAAAGTATTCTCGAGGTGGTTAGGATGACTCATGATAGCTTTATCTGAAATAAAAAAGACCGAATATTTCCTGTTAGTAGGTGAGTATAGCTCCTGATTGAATTGAGGATTTAAAAAATTGAAGTTCGAATTTTTGGTAGAGTAGTATGCAAAGCAAGACGATTTTCGGTGAAATCTAGACCGTGTATTGCCTTGTAATATAAATTGTGATCGAAGAAAAAATTTCAATTACATCTGTGCATCAGTTTTTGAAAAATGGCGTCCACAGACTTCGAAAATACAGTTTTGAGCAAAAAGCGATTAATGTTTTAACTGGAAATAAAGCGGAGAATTTTGGTTAACTTACATGTAATCACCGATTCCAGCCCCTCTGGGAAAATATTCTTGACATGTTGTACTATTAGATAAAAATTTAAAAAAATGAATTTTCCGACATTTCAAAACCCACGTAACCTCTTAATATAAGATTTATACTTTTCTTACATCCACTTATTTTTAATATCTATATATTTTCTTTCCACAATTCAGCGTACAGAATGCGATAGGATCCATCAAGAATCGTATCGGATTCTCTGCGATGATGTGAGAATCCTTTGGGATTCATATTGAATTCATATATTGGTGTTGAATGGAAAACCCAGCTGAGAATGCAACGTACGAGCATGACGTTGTAGCATAGGGATCCAATGAGGTGGGCCATGGGATCCCCATGACGAAGTAGAGACAAGTATTCGGACATCGATTCTGATGTCGTATACTTGTTTCTATTCTGACGTACGGATGTCGATTCTTCCAAGAAGCACAAATAGTCGAGTGACCAGAGTGGAGAAGTTCAAACAATTTGATCTCAAAGCCCGGTAGGGCATAGGGACGAAAAATCAATCAAAAACATCTTTAAGGATTTTGAGTCCCTATGAAACATGTTAATGTTAATTGTTCAATAAATAGCTTCTTAATCGTCATGAAATTTTTACACGACCTCCTGAATACTTCATGTAAAAACATACCAAATTTTCAGAATTCTATCATCATTACTTCAACCTCCTTAAGGGTTGAAATAAAAAATAATAAGAAAATTCGGAAAATTTGGTCTGTTTTTGTATGAAGTATTTAAGAGGTCGTGTTAAAATTTCACGACGATTAGGAAGCTCGTTATTAAAAAATTAACATTTTGTTAAGAACAATTTTTAAAAGAAATAAAAAAAAATATATCAATAAACTTCGTTTTGTTTCCGTTGCTTTCAGTATATTGTAGATATTATAAAATTGAGAGGTCAAAAAGAAATCTTATTGCAAAGTTACATCAGTTTCCATAAAACAACATTTAATTTGTGAATGTTAATTGTTCAATAACGAGCTTCCTAATTGTCGTGACATTTTTACACGACCTCTGAAATACTTCATACAAAAACATACCAAATTTTCAAAATTTTATCATCATTTGCGATTTGGGACTCAACATCCTTAAAACTTCGATTTGAATGCACTGTTGATACCATACACGGATACGTAATAATATTGGTACGGACAGCGCAACCTATGTGACAGAGGGAGGAGAAAATGACAGCTCATCATCTGCTGCTACACTTTTGGCAGGGTGTTCGGCCATAGTGGTTGATGCCCAAAGTTAATGTCCTTGCAGTTGAACGCGACATATCGATTAGACATTGGGTGCGTTTGGGCATGGAACGCGAGCGTATAGTTAAGTGGATTAGAACGACGCCATCTTTCAATAAGCAGATGGGCTGGAAAAATTGATGTTACCCATTATACCACCGGTACTTATATAGTAGATAGGTTGCGGCATATTTACGATACACTGAATAAAAATTACCGCAGGTGAAGTATGTGGCGATCAGATGACTATATTTTTCGTTAATTTCGTCGTATTTTTTTCCCCTGACGATGAGCGTGAATAACTATTGGAATTACTATGGAACTATGTACTGTAACTGTCGTCGTTGTGACATTACTTTTATGCATGTACATGGTATAGTATAATGTGCATGTATACAATATATGCACATTATACTATCAACTATAGAATTAGTTAATTATATTAATATTATTGTACAATATAATACGTCATATAATGTAAAATAATATATTTTATAGTATATATTATATTAATAACGTATAGTTTTAGTATTAATGCTAGTATACGTATCATACATGTATTACTTATAAAAATAATACTAATAATTGATAATAGTTAGTGATGAATGGTAAAATAATAGTTAATATAATACATATACACAATGCATATGCTATGTATAATGATACATAATAATTGTGTGTAATGAAATAAATACATAATAATAATATATATTATCATCTTACATATTTATTATTATTGACATTTATTATTATCAGGTGTTATTAATTTTATTGTTATGTTCTGTTATGTTATGTTCTGTATAAATTGTTATGTTCTGTAATATTATAGATTTTTATAATGCAAATTATAGGATCTGCATTATGTATGTATTACGATTACTATTAACTTTCATTTTAACTAGTATTATTTGTTACTGCTATTTTCATTTAATATCGACGCTTAACTATGCCATAGTATATATCATATTGCAACAACATTACATCATACATAACGAAGGACACCACAGCAACGAGCCGAAAAAAGTCGTCTTATGCGAGTTATTTGTCTTCTAGATTATTAATTTGGGATTTGGAAAAAAAGGTATATTATTGAGTATACGTTGAACTTATTTCGTGTTGATTGTTGTGGAAAAAAATGCACAACGTTATTGCAGTATAATAGACACTGTATAAAAAGAGTGGTCCAACGGCCGGATCGATAACTCAACGATGGTTGGTCTGAAAAATAAAAAAAACTTTTATAATATATATAAATGTAGTTATCGTTGTCCGTAGCCGTTAAAAAAAAATAGCCAAATAGCGGGCATTGAAAAAGTGTAATCTTGGTGATATTTTTTTACTTATATTCGGTAGCTTAACAACTATATACTAGATTTGAAAAACCGGCTCCGTACAACGATAGCTAATGCAGATACAAAAATGTTGGTTTCGGAAAATTGCAAATTGGACAACCATAGCTAGAGTTATGATTCCGTTCCGGTCGAGAAAAGTCGTTTCGAGTAAAACGCGATTAAAAGTTTTAGTATACGTAAATTGTTGCGCTACCTGCTCTTGTAAATCGTCTGTAACTTGGTGAATTTTCAATATTTCAACACAAATTTTTTCACATATTCTTTATATTTTCACATATACTTTTTAAAAAATGCAAAAAAAAAAGATTTTTTCGACACGTCACAGTGGCGCCCCGCTGTACTATATTATAATTGTAATATAAAATAATGTAATACATTCGATTACATTATATTATGTGTAGTTGATTAGGCAGGTGAGTAAACAGCATCTGACAGGTGAAAAAAGTGTCGCTTCTTTTTAACATTAAACGAGGATCCTTTCCCCGCCAATTACGAACGACTCTACTCGCTATTGCTACAAACGAACGAGTTCGCAAAACGAATGCGATTGACGCGGCGCAACTTGGACGTACTCCCTGTAGGTGCAATTGAGTCATCGAGATTTAGGGTGTAGACGGTATGGAGAATGCTGCGCTAAGTGGTCGTGCGGCGTGTCGCGTAATCTTCGGACACAGAGTTAATATGCTTGGAGGGTCGAGCCAAAGTGGATTATGCCAAGAGTATCGGGTTGGCCGTCCTCACACACGACTGGGCAACCGAGTGAGCGCGAGTTGAAGTGTGCCAGAGGGTGAGAATATCGTGTTATCGGACACAACCAACGATAGGGCCTATTTCATGTTCCCCGAAAATCTAATTACAAACAAGCTGTAGCCTATTTCTCTCTTCTCTCTCTCTCTCTCTCTCTCTCTCTCTCTCTCTCTCTCTCGCCTCTCTCTTTCTCGCACGCTTCGTACACCTGCATAGAGTCGTTTGTGACAGTCACGCCGAGAGAAGCCACATTTTTGCTACGTTATCTAAAGATGAAGTCGTTTTACTGATGTGTTCATTACCCTCGAATAATGCCCATCTGTCATTTCTCGTCGGGGCAGTTTTCGATTTTCGTCAATGCATATGTGTGTGTGTGTGTGTGTGGGTTCGCGTGTGTGTACATTAACGCGCACAAGCATACATAGATTATTTAATTTCGTTGAGTATAAAAATAATAAGTTTTATCTGCTGTTATGTATTTGTGTATTTCCATAGGGGGAAAGCTCACGTCCGGAGTAAAAAGCATTAAAGTTTTCAAAAAATGATTTCCCCCACCCCTTGCGACTGTAAAACTGTCGATATATATATAATATTAAATAAAACTTATTATTTTATTTCACGAATCAATGAGGTGTCCAATAAATATTCAATTATTTTCGTAATTAGTTAAGTATTTTATTAGATAATTTTACTCCTACGATGTTCATTATTCAGTGACATTTTATTTAATACCTCGAATAAATCAGCTGTTCGACATTTTTTTTTTTTTCATTTCTATCTTCGTACGAGTGGACTTGAAATAAAACCTCCTACGTTCATACGTTCGTGGCGAATGCCCCGAGTGAATAAATCGATAGACTTCTTCTCCGTGCTTACTTCGCTCGATGGGACTTCATATAAATAAAAGAAAAACCCTACCACGCTTCTCACGCGTAACAAAACTATTGACATACTTTTATGTTTACGTACAATGTTTTTTATTCGTCGTCGACGAATTTATTCATTCCTTCATCTCCTCTTCTGTTATCCTTTTTTTTTGTTGCGGGCTGTTCATTGAGATTACCAGTTTCCTTGAGGGAACAAATGTTATGAACTCGATACATGTCTTCCTATAAAAGTTGGATCGAAGTATTGCCTCCATGATATCCGTATGCTCGGCGAATGAGAAAAAGAGAGAGAGGCAGAGAAAGAGAGAGGGAGAGAGAGAGAGAGAGGCAGAGAGAGAGAGAGAAAAGGAGAAAAAGCAGTTCGCAACGCAATACGAGTTCGTGGCAATTCTCACGCTCAGTGGAGACATCAGCCAAGGAAGAAGAGGGAAGAAGTATTTCGTACATACGTGTATTCCCATATTTCGTCGGACCAATTGAGGAAAACGCCGATTCCGCGAGTTTCGCAGAAAATATCGTCGGGAAAAACGACGCCTCTCTTTCCCGGCGTCGACGACGTCGGTGTTCGTTTATCACGACACCGTGTGATACGTACCGCCGGCGCTTGTATATTCGGGCGTATGTAAATACGAAATGAAAATAGTGAGATTGACGTAGATTGGATAGCAAGATGAAGATAAGACATTGAGGATCTCGTCCTTCCTGCCACCTCGGCAAAGCTTGACACACATCTTCAAGAATATCCTTAGAGATTTCTTCGGTTTTAAGGTTACCCCTTCCACTCACCCGAAAAGTTCTTCCTTTTGGAACTTTTGACGAGTCTTCGATTAGCAATCGCGATTAAATGTTGCCTCGCGGCCATGCTGCTTCACGAGAGACAATGCAGGCGGAAAAACGACCACCGGAGAGAGAAAAAAGAGACATGCGGCTTCAAAGCCGCACGAGAGTGTATGTGGGACGACTGTTTTGGTATTCGGGTCACGCAGGCACTTGTCATGGGGCAAGATCGCTCGGAAGCTTAAGGCAGTATTCTAGTCTGGAGGCCTAGATTTCGGAGGTCTTTTCGGACTTGATAGAAAAAAAAACGAAAAATATTTTTACTATTCAATTTTTTAGTCTTTTTATTGATGTTTCATGAATTCACAGGAAAAATTTGGTGCAAAAAAAATTAAAATTCGAATTCTATGTGGGTGGTTTGATCGATATAAAACCACCGCACACACACACACATAATTAATGTTTAAAGGCGGGCCAATCAGGTGCACCCACCTTTAAAAAATAATAATAATTCACCGATTGATCTGAGACACATATGGTCTCGATCATTTCGGAATTTCACCCCTAACCCCCCATTTCAGGCAACGCATGCAGTTCTCGGACACCCTGTATATATGTGTATATATTTACATAAACTGAAGTTTCAGCATATAGGATATGATTTGACCTATCGATAATTGCAGGACTATCCATACATAACAGGCCACCCTGTTTTCATATATATATTTTCAACATTCGCACATATACATTTTTGTTCCCTGAATTCCACTGTATACCCTTGTGGGTTTTTATGCAACTCTTTTTTATGACTCCCTACCCGTACTGCGCTAACCTAATCTAACTAGACACTTAAATTGCGGACGTTCTTTCGGGCTTGATTAAAAATATATATATTTTTACTATCCATTTTTTACAGTCTTTTTATTGATGTTTCGAGTACTAAAAAGAAAAATGTTGTTCGAAGAAAAACTAAAAAATGAACACGTCATGGGCCTTTAAACATGATCGTGGGAAAAAAAGGATTGAGGCAGTTGACACGATTCCAAAGCTCCCAATCATCTGAACCATAAATAAAACCATTTTTCTTGATCAATGTCAATATCGCAGGTGCCGTAGATAAAGAAAAATTAATGGCGACTGTCTGAACAAAAGTTAAATTTTCGCCTGCTTTGTTTCAGACTAACATTTTTTGTAATTAGTGATGACAATAATTTCTCAATGCCCGAGGTAGGGGCGATGGAGGGATATATACTGAAGGTCCATGCCAAATTTAAAATTGATCGGGTGAATAGAATTCGAGATTTTGTGTCAACCAGGCTGAAAAAAGTAGTTTCGAGAAAAAACTCGTTCAAAGTTTTGAGTACAATTTCAGACTACCGCAACTGTCTAAGTAGTATAATTGCATGTTATACTTATGTTATTAATTATCGGCCATTCTTGCCTCGTGAAGTGTACCTTCCTAGACTTCGAAATGATTATTTTCTGAAGCTTGTTCTCCCCTGCGAGCAGTTTCAACTTCCTTAAAAGCTTCTGAAGTCCGTAGCTCCGACCGGTCGATCCTATTCAAGTCTGGTCTGTTGCTCGGAATATGGGGAATTTCGAAATTTCTTTTCGAGGACATATTCTTAAGCGGCTATATTAAAGGAAATGCAAAATAAAATCAATTTTTCCAAATTTTCAAACAAGGCTACTGCCAGAACGTCACAAATGAAGAAAATTGGCTGTTTCCGCGCTTCACCATTGTTCGGATTGTGCTTCCGCTGCACTTCTGCAGTGGATCCTGTCACCGTGAATACCTACTGCAAGAGCCTACAGGCCCTTCGATAAATGTCTTTAAGGGGGGGCTGAACCCGTAGCTCTGTGCCGTATGAAAAAAAACAACTGTGGAGTGGATTTCTCCTAACATGCTAACTTTACTGCTACTACATATTCGTTTCTATTCCTTCCTGCCATTCCAGAGTAGCAGAAAATAACAGTATTTATCTACTCGCTCTCACCTCCTCCTTCCGTTGCTCTATTGTTATATTTTTACTCTCATTATCGTAATTATAATGTTATTAGTACTAGTATTATTTTATCGTCATAATTATTATAATAATACTAGCAATCATAATTATTATAATTATTATATAATATTATTATTATTAAAATCGACGATCGAAAAAAATGTCACGAATCGACAGTTAATGGCGAAATAATAATAGTGAATTTGAGTTCAAGTTGATGAATAATAATGATTGCGATAATGATAATAATCATTATTATCATCGTAATCATCATCATTATTATTCTTACTTCAATTTTCATTCCAATTCGCTATTATTATTTCGTTATTACAATTGTCGGCTGATGACATTTTTTCGATCGATGTTTTTTCCCTTGAACCACAAACCAGTACAACAAACGCAATCTCATCACATTGGATAGCAATATTTTCGAAAACTGATACGTAAAAAAAAACGTTGCAACAATTCTAAAAATTTAATTGAAACATCCCGCGATTGTGTATGGCAACATCCACAGTCGTGAAAGGATTTTTTCGCGCGACGTGTTTCCGATCGCAGCAAAAATATGTATTCTCAAAAATCGAATTAGCAGAATCGTGCAACTTTACTGTTACGCGTGCATGTAGGAATTTCCGATTTAACAAAGTTCCAAACTTCGGGCATCCAGGATTGTACCTGCCTCATACAATGTTGTTGTATGAGGCAGGTACAATTCTGTATGTGCACACACACACACACACACACACACACACACACACAGGCGCACGCATGCACATATATACAGTATCCTGTTAGCAATGGATTATCCTGCCACGTCGATAGGTCAGATCATGCCTACGTCGATAGGTCATATCATGCCTATCATAATCATCTTTATACGATATGCTGGAATTTCGGTTTAGTAAAAGTACAACGATTTTCGAGATTTCGGGCTTTATGTTATTTTATTGAAAAAAATCATTTGCTTTTCGTTTTTCGCATTCCATGCTTACAAATGATATGAATTGAAAATAACTAAGCAACTTTTTAAAGTAATTGGTACAATATGCTTAGTACATTTTTTTTTTACACCGCAGCCTACCAAAGTAAGATGTTCGAATTGGTTTGTATGGAAATTCTGCAAAAATCTTTTTTCATAAAGTTTCCTTAACATTTAAGATTAAAAGAAGACTTTTCTAGATAAAACGAATAATCGAGAGTATTTTTTTAACAACCGGCTCAAAAAAGTTATCACTTGTAGAAATCGCACGAGGGAAACAAAAAGCAGATGATTTTCATGTTGAAAACCTTGGGACTTTTACTACACTGAAATTCCAGCATATTGTAGGACATGATCTGACCTATCGACAGTTGCAGGATTATCCATTCATAACAGGACACCCTGTATATGGCTCGGTTCCTCATGCGATTTGTCAATACTAGTATATCGAAACGCGTACATTCCCGCTCAATATGAAACGCGCAACTTTTAATAGGTGTGTGCGCGCGGCGTGTAGATTTATATACGTATATGTGTAATTCTACGAGAGTTCCCTCGTGGGCATAGACAATATCAATACCTCACCGCAAAATTTATCCCTTCGTTGCAATCCTGTTAGTCCGCGCTCAACCAGGCGTATTCGCTCGATATACCATCGAGGTCATAGTGCGTTCCATGCCATAACGCACGAGCGTGCATTGTTATTTTTGCACAAAACATTCCCGCGATCTGCAATTCGACTGATGGACGCTTTTTTTTCGTGCATATTCTATACAGGTTTTATTTGATTCTGCGTAGCTCGGTGTATAAAAATATATAGAGAGAAACGTGCGGATATATATATATTAGGGTGGCACAATTTTGAGCTCTATTTTTTTTGCTTCTATCTCATTATCGAAATATCTTCTTTGAAGAAAAAAAAATCGTGA
Source organism: Ophion costatus (assembly GCA_951751655.1). Classification (NCBI taxonomy): domain Eukaryota; kingdom Metazoa; phylum Arthropoda; class Insecta; order Hymenoptera; family Ichneumonidae; genus Ophion; species Ophion costatus. The sequence continues at coordinate 33,165,949 of OX632363.1, forward strand.
AAGCTACGAGCTGTCAAAAAATATTTAAAGAGCGCTCAAGCCGCTCAAAAAATCAAATTTTTATTAAAAAATCGATTTTTTGTCCACTCCTTACCCATGAATTTTACGCTTTATAATGTTTAAATTAATCTCGCGACAGCTCTAGCCGGTCGATGAATATTTAGTGGTCGCTCAAGAGCTTCGAAATTTACCATTTTTGCCAATTTTTTGTACTCTTCTCATTCATAAATTAGACGCTTTGTAAAATTTCCAAAACAGTTAATCCTTTTATCTTCAGAAACAGATTTTTGAAATTTACCTCACACTTCTAACACAAACCGAAACCCAAACTGCGGACCAATCGTAGCTGGAGTCTGTGACGAGCGACGCCATAATGCAATAATACATAATAACACGTATCTAATTACTACTAATTGGTGTTTCTTACAAATTATTATAGTAAATTATTCAAAAAATGTAACACTTCCCTGATCATTTCGTTTTTATGCTACATGGAATTATAGTGCATGCGAGATTTGTTTTTGGTGGAAATTCTGAATTTCTTTTAAAGGTTAATTTAAAAATTATAAAGAGATAAAATTCATGGGTGAGAAAATGACGGAAAAAACGATTTTTAGAACGAAAATTTCAATATTTGGGAGGCTCGAGAGACCTCTAAATATTTGTTGACCGCTTGCAGCTTCCGCCACAATTTAGTTTTTTTTTTTTAGGAGATGGTGAAGAGTGGATTTTGAGAAGATGGTGGTTAAGAAGGTGGAGAATCGGATGGTGAGGAGAAGGAAAAGAAAATAGAGCGCAAAATTGTGCCATCCCAATAGATATATATATACACACTCTGATGACATACGAATATAGGGCCCGTCCGTCCGTTCGTTCGAAGTTGGTGTGATGACAGCTGAAGCTTTTTTTCCCTGAATTGGTCAATGGAAATATACGTTACCAGCATTTTCCGGCACTTTGTTTCATTTGGATCTTAAGTAGGTCCTGAGAAAATGCGGCTTGTTTTCATAGGACAGCGACGATACTCTTCAGCTTTTATGGGGAGAAGCTCTCCAGTAACTACTCGATGTGAGGCAGTTTAATGAAACTGTCTTCTAAATGTCTCGTAACTGTCTTAGATGATATCAACAGCAAAATAAAACAAAATTGTAATAATGAATATATATATTACATTTAGTTTATAATATATAATATTTATATTGTTATAATGAAAGTAATAATTGAAGACTGAGCAATAATTATACGACCAGATAAAAATAAAAAGTTGGGCAAGATGGTGATTGAAGACGAGCTTCAATCATCTGGATCAATTTTTATTATGTATATCAAATTTATGCATATGACCCATGGTACGTTTTTTAAAATTAGAACTCCATTCGTATGACGATAGAGATGAAAACATTAGTTGAACAGCTCATTTATTCGTCGAATCAAATAACATGTGCCTAAATGGTGAACATCGTAAGAGTAAAAACAGCTTAATGTTAGGCAGTCCAATGAAACTGTCTCAAAATGACCTGACATTTAAATTAATTAATAAAACATATTATTTATTTGAAAAGCACGAATATTTTTATTTTAGATAAGTTACAAGCATGGAACTTATGTGTGGAACACATTATCCGATAAACGGCCGCCTCGACCCTGTTTGCAAACGTACACTTTTTTTTACGAAATTTGCCATACAATTTTGGCACAATTGCGGACTAATTTCATTTATGGTGCATCCAATTGCTTCCTTTTAAGCTCTGGAATGATCTGTGAATCATTGGCATACACTTTTCCTTTCAGAATTCCCAAAGGAAGAAGTCCAATCTTGGTGGTAAATTCACATCGCCGCGGCGCGAGATAACACAACCGTAAACTTTGTGTGCAATAACGATGCAGTAACAATGCAGCAAATAACAATTTCTACGCGTTGCTCGAACGTGTAAAACTCCGTGACTAAACCTAAGACTTTCTGATGCCAGTTGTAAAAGATTCGTACTCTATGTTCGCCACAAAAAAATGACGCGCAATTTAAAATGTCAGCTCATTTTGAAACATCCTTCATATGCCTTGTAACTGTCTTAAATTACATCAGCAGAAAAATAAACCGAAATCGTTATAATATTTAAATATATATTATATTTAGTTTAGGGGATGTGAAGTAGAATATGGTGGGTAATGTAATAAGGGGGAAGATCCCGTCCAATGGAATCTACGATAAAAATATATTTAGTTTATATATATATATATATTGTAATAATAAAAGTAATAATTGAAAATTACGCAATAAATATGTGACCAAAAAACGAATTAATGAATGAAAAATTAATAACGAAAATTAAGCAATAATTAGATGACCAGAGAAATAACAAAAATTGAGTCAGATGGTGATTTAAGGCTATTGAGCTTCAATCATCACCTGACGCAACATTTTTTTTCTCCTGATACAATAACAAGTATGTATCGAGCTGTATAGAAAACGTGTTTCACAATAAGCTTTTTGCCTACAGGCAAAAAGCTCGTATGTGTGAGTATATACATGAACGAAGAAAAATACATCTGTGCGTATGATCGCGGTATTATTGTGTACAGGCTTTTACGTAATGAACGATTATACTCGGAGCGCACTCCTGTTCGATATTTTGCATGCAAATGCAACGCTAAAATGTTTTACGGTGATTTCTATCAGCGTCATTCAATGAAGCTTTTTTCTTCGCAAATGAGAGAGCCATAAAATAAATGTTGAATTTTCCGGCCTCGTATAATGAAATTAAAGTTACAATTAGCGCTCGCATACGGCACTTCCGGTGCTCGTTTTTCCGTACCCGCTCGCCTGTCGTCGCTGTTTTTCCCTTTCTCATTTTCGGTATCCAAACCCGAAAGTTCTGGGACTCGCTTCCTCTGCACATCTCTCTCTCTCTCTCTTGCTCGCTCTTGCTTCCGGAGAACACATCGTTGAACGGGTCACTCCCTCTCGTTAATTGAAATTAATCGCTCGGCCATATATTCGCGTGGACTAATGAACGCTAGACGGTACGTACTAATTAGTGCCATGAATAGGAGACAATACGTTATCACGTAGGAATCGACTTCTCTCCTCGCAGCCACTTCTCCCGCATCAACATTGAATTTTGTGTGTGTGTGTGTGTGGGGGGGGGGCGTGCGTGTGTGTGTGCGCGCCCGCGCGTGTGTGTGTGTGTGCATGTGCGTGTGTGTGTGTTCTCAACGGAAAATTGAAGTATATTAAGAAAAAGAAAGTTTTGCCAAATTTGCTGGGTCTCAACAATTTTTTAGTCAGTACTCAAACGCCTTCTTCATGTTTTTTTTTTCATGATTATCGGAGTATTAATTTTTTTATCTCGATGCAGAAAATGTTAGTGCGTAATCCAATGTAAGACTTGATCAAATTTTTTCCGTAACAATAGACAATTACGACAATATAGACAATTATATTTAAATATTTAACTATATTTTAAATTATATTTAAATATAATTTGGGTATATAATTATAGTTAAATATTTATTTAACTATAATTATATTATATAATTATATTATATAATTATAAATTATTTACTATATAAATTATATAGTATATAATTATAGTTAAATATTTAACTATATTTTAAATTATATTTTAATATAATTAAATATAATTATATTAAATATATAATTTAAATATATTTAATATAATTTAAATATTATATTTAAATTATATTTAAATATTTAAATATTGACAATATAGACAATTTTTATTTAAATATTTTTTTTTGCCATGAACAATTTGTATTTGCAGATTAAGAATCGATACATGTAATTCGGTTGTGAAAATTATATCAACCACTTGATGAACAAGTAGACGGTGTTTACATCATTGTACGTCTAACAAGTATGCGTGTGTTGTTGGAGTAATATGTTGTTTTGGAGTAAGAAAACAAATAAAGAGAAAAAAATTGACGAAAAATCGAAAAAAAAAATTGAGTCGTTCCACTACCGAAAAAAAATGTTTAGACCTCTCAAATTTTGTATGAATTACTTTCTTATAACGTAGTAAGATATTTCGTTGAGTAGCGCGAAAAAAAATTAATTTTCTTTTAACCACTTTAATGTGTATACAGGGTGGCCCAAATGTCACGCAACATTTATCTTGTGCGGCTTATGCATATTGTTGCCTAACATTTGGAACACCCTGTACATATATATATTTCTATTGCGAGTAATATATATATATATATATATATATTACTCGCATTGTAAGGATGGCGTCACCGTGTGCGAATGCATAGTCAGTCATATGCATTTTCGGACCGGGAGAGTACGGTGGTTGCCGAGAGCACGTGACATCAGGCGATCTTCGATAACTATTATTTTATGAATGGGAATATCGGAAGAGTCATATGGGAAAAGCGATTTAATGGCACTGCCTTTCCAAGCGTACGACTGTCAGTCTAGGAAAAACGGCACAAGATATCTTCCGACACACAACCGATGCTCGGATCGGATTCCAAAGTGCTGATGCCTCTCATCCTCTATTTCAGGCTCGGTGCATTATTTACTCGAATATATATAGGATTTACTCGAATATATATTTTACTCGAATATATATTATTTACTCGAATATATATTTACTCGAATATATAGGTTTGCTCGCTCTTCAAACCGCCTCTTAGCCTCCTATAGCAAGGACCCGTGAGCTGCATTTTTTAATGGAAGATTGGAAATGATGAGCTTAACGGATTCTTAGTTCTAACAGTCGTAAGCGGCTCATTTTTGGGATTTTTTTTCAGAACATCAGCATGATAAATTACTACAAAAATGAGGTGCTTGAAAAAGTATCATCTGAAGAACATTCACTCAATCACTCAGCCCATCCGAACCGGGGTATCGAATATCAAAAAATCAAACAGATTTCACTAGTTTATCCTATGATTGGAGAAATTCCCCAAATATTAGGTTATTAAAAAATGGCACGTGTTCAAAGTGAGACCCTGGATTTTTGCGAAAAAATTGCTTTTCCGTTTATCAAATCGAAAGCATACATCGGAAAAAATGCTTTGAACATATACTGTATTTTTGCATCTAGAAAAAGCCCTAAAAGTTTCAAAACGATCGATGTACTGGTTTTCCAGATATTTTGTTCGCCGACTTTGGAAACGTACTTTCGAAAATAAAAGCGTTTAACGTTTCGAACGACTATCCGAGCGTTTCCGACGGACGTCAACATAACAGCGTATAAATTTGTCAATTTTGACGCGATGAATTTTAAACTTTCAGGGAACATTTATACGATGATATACTGTCAAAATATAACGGCTTTGAAAAAAGTGATTTTGCGACTTTTACAACTAGGCATAACCCTTTAAAGGCAACGTCCTGGAGGCTGACGGTTTTGCCTGGCTCCATATACGTATATATATATATATATATATATATATATATATATATATATATATATATATATATATATATATATATATATATATATATTTATATATATATATTTATATATATGTGAGGAACGGTAACTTTGAAGTCATTCGACTTCGTGAATTGTTCTCGTCGTTGCCTATTACCAATGTACTCAAGTATAATTTAAGCCCCAATATTTTCGAGATTACCTCTATATGAACGTAAGTATATTTATATAAATAACTTTTCAACTTCTGACCTCAAAACGGTATGCCGTTCAAAACTATATAGATGTGAGGGGCTATACATAGGTATGAATAAAGTCCATACCTGGTATGCTCTATTCTATTATCGGGAGCCCTGTTTAATTCATCTACATTGTGCACAGATCTGTTCGGGGTTGCTGGCCCTGAACAAAATGCACACACATGTACACTAGGGTGGCATAAACTTGAGCTGTATTTTTTTCTCACCATCCTATCATCTTCTTTAAAGAAAAAAAATTGTCATGAAAGCTGCGGAGGGACGAAAAAAAATTGAGAGGTCGCCCAAGCCTCCCAAAAATTCGAATTTTCATTGAACAAATTATTTTTTTTTTACTTCTCACCCATGAATTTTACGCTTTTTAATTTCAAAATGACCGCCGCCAAAGCTCTAGCCGGTCACTGAATATTAAGTGGTTGCTCAAGAGCTTCGTGAATCCCAATTTTCGTCAGTTTTTTACCCTTCTCACTCATAAATTTGACGCTTTGTAAAACTTTCAAAAATAGTAATCATTTTTCGTTCGAAACAGATTTTTCAAATTTAACTCACACTAATAACCCAAGAATTATAATCTTTGTTCGCATAAAATAATTCTTTAAAGCTCTTGTCCGTAAACAAAATTGTAGGTATCCCGTTTTATCGGCCTAGAAGTGTGAGGTAAATTTAAAAAATCCGTTTTTGAATTTAAAAAAAGCATTAATTGTTTTGAACATTTTACAAAATGTTAAATTGATGAGTGTGAAGGAAAAAAGTCGCGACAATTGGAAATTTCGAAGCTCTTGAGCGACCACTAAATCTTCATTGGCCGGCTAGAACTTTCGCGAGCTTAAAATTATAAAATAAAATTCGTGGGTGAAAAGTAAACGAAAGAAAATTCTATTTTTCACATGAAAGTTTGCATTTTTGGGAGGCTGGAGCGATCTCTAAATATTTTTTTACCGCCCGCAGCTTTCACGATAATTTTTTTTTCTTTACAGTAGATAATTGTATGGTGAGAAAAAGGGAAAAAAATATATCTGAAACTTGTGCCATCCTAATGCACACACCATGCAACGAAGTGCACACATGCACGCACCTCCAGAACCAGGTTGCCTACCTTTTCGAAAATTATTTTGGGTCGTGAACCGATTATCTAAAAAATAATCCTCTCAGAGTAACGAAATTTACTTTAGCGTGAATTTTGAACGGTCTCGGTCCTTGGTGTATGGGAGGCGAAGTGACAACCAAATACAGTGCATCCTGAATGCCTAACCGCAGTAGGGGAGAATATCGACGATAAGCGTTTTTGTATTATTCTTCGAGGGTGGAGCGTAACGAAAGCTTTTTATGAGAAACCTCGGGACGTTTTTCAACGATCGTGCAAGGACATCTCCGAGCCTCCTACGCAACCGAATTCATTCCAGCTTTGCCGACGTCGATAACTAACGGTGGGGGAGAAGGCCCTATTATCTGAGCATGTCGCCTCAGGCGATACTCAATATACTTGATATAATGGAACATACACGGGTAGGTGGATGGACGAGGCTCGGCTCCGGTGGCACGAGGCGTTAAACAGCGTTGCGCGTGGCCAATACTCGGAGCGGTGACCGTCAAACAGTGACCGGAAGGCCAATACTTTTGAGATCTTGGTGTGGATACTTGCGTAAAAGGTCTGTGCGCCAAAGCATCAGAACAATATGGGGCTGTTGATAATATGCTGCTACGGGTTACCCTCAAGGCAAGACACCACTGTGACAGGCCGAAAAAGGTCGATTTTTTATCTCCTTGATTTTTTTTTCGGATTTGGAAACAAGGTATGTTATTAAGCATACATTGAACTTGTTTCGTGTAAGTTATTTTTTTTAAATTAAAACTAACAACGTTATTGAGGTATGATGGAGCGTCTGTATTGAAAATGTGGCCTAACGGCCGGATCGTTATCTTGACAATAGTTGCCCTGAAAAATAGAAATGGAAATGTTTTATAATCTATATATATATGTAGTGCTCACCGTATGCAGACGTTTTTCGAAAAAAATTATTCCCAAAATGGCAGGTGTTAAAAAAAGTCTACTTTTGACGAAATTATTACTCATATTCAGGGGCTTAAAAAGTTCTAAATAAAAAGAAATGATTACGTACAACGATAGCGACGGCACTTACGGAAATTTGTTTTTTTTTTTACATTGAAAATCAGACAATTAGAGCTAGAGTTATGATTCCGGCCAGGTCGAGGAAAAAGTGATCGAAAGTTTTAGTATTCGTAAATCGTTGTCCTACCCGCTCTCACTAATTCGTCTGTAACTTACAAGGGACATCACGTATAAGTGTCCGCCGTCGATTTTGTTGAAACTCATATATGTGATAAAGCATTGACAACTATTAGACACACAATTTCAGTTCAGTGGAAGTGCCACGGTTTACGAGATTTTGGACTTTATGTTATTTTTTTGTTAAACAATCATTCGCTTTTGCTTTTTCGCGTTCCAGTTCTACAAATAATACGAATCGACAATAACAAATTCTTAAACTGGCACAATACTAGTACTTTTTTTTACACCGCAGGCTATCAAAGTCAGATGTTCGAATCGGTTTTTATGAAAATTCTCCATAAGATCTTTTTTCATAAAGTTTCCTTAACATTTAAGGTTAAAAATAAGAATTTTTTAGATAAAACTAATAACCACGAGTATTTTTGAAAAACCGGATCAAAAAAGTTATTGTAGAAATGGCACGAGAGAAACAAAAAGCAGATGATTTTTATCTCGAAAACCGTGGGACTTTTACTAAATTGAAATTCTAGCATATAGTAGGACTTGATCCGACCTATCGTCAATTGCAGAATTATACATTCAGAACAGGACGCCTTGTATATAGCTAGTGTGGAGGAATTGCGTCGTAGTGACGGAAGGGAACATGCCCACTTCTTTTTTATTCTACTTAATCCTAATAAGTGTTCCTCCGTAGAGTTCGAGCATTGTCCCCGCAAATGCAGGTATGCCTATACATATATACACGAATATGCGATATGCACGAGCGGAAGACCCTTTTCTCGCTCCCTCGTCTCCTTCTTTGTCTCCTCACCGATCACTTTTCTACCGTGAGTGAAGAGAATTTTTGCATCGCGAGAATAATTTTAGTTTAATCAGAATAATCAGAATAATTTCTTCGAATGCTCTCGGGATATCGGAAAGGAAATTATTCTACTTGTGATATTTTTCAATCGATAAACTCGTCAATGAATCCCGCAAACGAAATTCTCCTTCGCGAACGGAAAGATCAAAGTTCTCTCAGGCACTCGTCTTTCTGCAGATATTTGGAGGTTCGAGAAAAACGTGTCTGCGATACCTTTGGTATATTTAGCCTGTATGTGAAAATATCGCGATGTACGTTTTTTAAATGGATCGTGAATTTGTTTACAAGATTTAAGAAAAATTGACGAATGATTTCGGGATACACGTAGTTTGTTGCTGTTAAATCATTAAAAATTGTACTTATATCAATAAATATATGGGATGGAAATCATCTTTTAACGTCTCTAAAATGTCTCGAGCCAAGTCTAAAATAATTTGGAGTCTGTGATACGATGAAATGATTGACATAGAAATAAATGAGGAATTAGGGAGAGAGAGAGAGAGAGAGAGAGAGAGAGAGAGAGAGAGGTGGTACAGCTGAAACCAGGCCTACAAAATTTCAACAAATCATCTTGAAATGTTTGAACGCCATCTGGCACAATTCGAACCCTATGGGGGTGGATTTATCTATATATATATATATATATATATATATATATATATATATATATTTCTTTTTTTTTACGACACACTCATATAAATATATACTTTTTTTCCTTGAGTTACACTGTATGCCCTTGTGGGCTTTTACGTTTTATGCTTCCCAATTGAACCCTTTTCTATCACTTTCTACCCGCACTTCGCTAATCTAATATATTTTCCGTTGCGTCTACAGTCGTCTTAAGGCAGTATCTAGACTAGAGACCTAAATTTGGAGCACTTTTTCGGGCCTGATAAAAAAACAAAGAATATGTTTATTATCATTTTTTTTACAGTCTTTTTATTGACGTTTCAAGAACCTACAAGAACCATGTGGTACAAAAAAAATTAATTGAAACGTTATGTGCCTCTAAATATGATCGTCAAAAGAAAGAATTAACGTGCTCGACATGATTCCAAAGCTCCCATTCATCTGGAATAGAAATAACGCCAATTTTCTCAATCAATAAGGATGTCAGTATGGCAGATACCGAATAAAATATATTTTGTAATGGTGACTGCCTCAAAAAAAGTAATTTTTTCACTCTATTTTTCCCAATGTTAAAATTTTTCAAAAAGCAGTTATGATAATTTCGCGATGCTCGGGATAGAGACTATAGAGGGTATATACCGAAGGTCCATACCAAATTCAAAGTAAACCGGTTGAATAGACCTCAAGATTTTAGATCAACTAGGTTAGAGAAAGTAGTTTCGGCAAAAAGCATTTAATTTAAAATTTATAAAGGGTAAAATTGATAGGTGAGAAGTGGACGAACAAAAAGTCGTCTTTTGAATGAAAATTTGAATTCTTGGGCGGCTGGGCGACTTCTAAATATTTTTTTCAACAATGGCAGCTTTTGCGACAATTTTTTTTTTTTTTCAAAGAAGATACTTTACTGGTGAGAAAAAGGGAAAAATAGAGCTCAAAATTGTACCACCAAATTGAAAATATTTCACCAAAATTGAAATATCCAATTGTCGCAAACTTTTTTTCTCTTCTCACTCATAAATTCAACACTGTAAAATTTTCCAAACAATTTATCCTTTTTTGCTTTTGAGACGAATTTTTTAATTTACCTCACACTTCTAACCCGATAAAACGGGGGGCGTGTAATTTTGTTTACGGACAAGAGCTTTAAAGAATTATTTTATGAGAACAAAGATTATAATTCTTGTGTTAGTAATGTGCGATAAATTTTAAAAAACTGTTTCTAAAGAAAAACGATGATTATTATGAAAATTTTACAAAGCGTCAAATTTATGAGTGAGAAGAGTAAAAAAAAATTGGCGACAATTGGAATTTTCGAAGCTCTTGAGCGACCGCTAAATAGCCAGTGACCAATTTTGAAATTAAAAAAGCGTAAGGTTCATGGCTGAGAAGTGAACAAAAAAGAAAAGAAATCGATTATTAAATGAAAATTTAAATTTTTGAGAGGCTTGAGCGACCTCTACATATTTTTTTACCACTCGCAACTTTCGAGAGTATTTTTTTTCTTCAAAGAAGATGATTGGATGGTGAGAAAAAGAGAAGAAAAATATATATATATATAGCACTGAACAAAATAAAGCATGCACATCACACTGGAAAGTAAACTGCCTGGTGCGTACGTAATTTCGTTCACTGTACTATATGCACAAACGGTGCACGTATCTGCCGTTGGTGCACCCTTATTGTCCACGTTTTCGCAATGTGAAAAGATTTCGGTTCAGCGACGCTCGTAGTTCTCCGATAAAATGTGATATAACACGTTGGTGTGGGGTGCGTTTCCCACGGAGAGTTTGGCGAGTACGTTGGAGGAGAAAAGCGGGGCAGAAGGCGTACACATTTGAAATGCATTGGCCGTCACAGCGATGCGGTGGCACTGTTTGCCCCGTCAACCGGAGGGATAATGGATCGTTGTTAGCGAAGAGGTATACGGAGAGGAGATGGTCGGCGGTTTCCGTGCACCATCAGCAAAAGACCCCGAGTGTAGTGTGAGAATATGAGCTTCGCCAGACATACATACATACGTATACACCTCTATTTAGAGAAGATCGGAGATGAGCGAGGGCATCGGTCAAGGAGGACAAGACGAGGATGAGGCTAAGACGAAGTAAAGAGGCGAGGAGAATAGCGCTTATACAGGCTCCTCAGAAAAATGAGTACAACTCTTCTCAAGAACACGAGGTTAATAAAGCGATCGGTCAACGTTGCTTACGTTTCTCCTATACGGCTAATCCACCATTTATCATCCAAAGGAAGACATGATTCAAGATGAAGTGGAACCCCGGGGCTTTTTCTTCTTTATTTTTTCCCTCTTTTTGTTCTCCACTTCATCTTTCGTGGAGCAGCCAGCGGCTTTTCCGGTAAGCCTCTGTTATGCCGCGAGATAGCCGTAACGAGACTCCCGGAAAAGTGTGAACACGTTTCGCAACGGTGTATCGCATTCCTCATAAGGTAGCTGGCCCGGTAATCGTCAACTTAAGCGGGTCGCTCGACTTTGCTAATCTGCACAAAGTTCAACTTGCAAAGTCAGTAGAGTTATTTCAAGTCTTTGTTCATCAGTTTTTGGGTGCGAAGATGAACGACGTTGTGATGTGCTCGTAGCTGGTGCAGGTTTCCAGAAAATATTTCGCAAACGTTATTAGATGCTATTGTCATAGTCATAGTCAAGCCACCATGGCGGTTGGTCCAGTCATCACCGTGTGAACGTCTCACTAATCGTCACACGCGTTCAAACTGCCTTAACTAATTATGGAAGTCCGTGGGTCTTTTTTGACTCGATTGTGTCTGCATGTAGGACTGCAGCGTCATTTTTAGTCCACCAGTCACAAACTTTTTGCTTTGTATTAAAAAATTTGACGTTCAGATTAAGACACACATTTCTCTTACATACAACGTTATTGATTTTTAACAATAAAACTTATTATGGCTGTTACGTCAATAATCATTTTTATTTATTTTCAACCATTATTAGCAACTATTTTATCATCGACTAATTTTCGATATTTTTTTCGAACGAGTGGTGGTCATCTGTGTTCGAGACGTACCCAGGCAACGACACACTTGTCGACAACGTTTAGGTATATGTATATCTTTTCACTATCGCGAATATGTGTTTGTCGATTACTGATTCGTGGATTCTTTACACATTGCTAATTGCGAGCCCAATATTTCTCTTCTGATTTTCTATATATTAATATTCGATTAATAAGATTTTTTGCCAACTTTGCTATCGACAGCCGTGACGATTAATCGGCAGAGTGTTTACATTGCTGAACCGGTATATGTCTATATGAAAACTCGTTGAAATTAGCATAGAACTATAATTTTCTATGCTGAATGCAAAAACTAAGATTATCAATTATTACCTGAAGACAAACTTACCTCACCCAAGTCCCCAGACATTCTCAAATCACCCGAGATGGGACACGGTTCACTTTAACCTCTAAATGAAGGATTCGGCCGAAATCGTAGATAGACGACATCGTAGCTGAATATATTTGATTTGATTATTCTCGAATACGTATACTAACGAGTGTGACAATGTAATACAACATAGTGAATATGTCTTGGACGCTAATACCGGGTGTATCTTGACTACTATAGGGTGTCTCAAAATAACCTGACATTTTTATTTATTAATAAAACGTATTAATTATCTGAAAAGTACGAGTATTTTTATTTTAATATAAGGTACAAGCACGGAGGTTATGCGTGGAACACTTTTCTGTGATGTGTTTTGCTCGTAAAGAGATACCTACCCTATATGCTCACGAGCGGAAAACTAGTAGCTAATTTCAAGCGTAATTTAAATAAAGTCTAATATATTTAAAGTGTAAACACGACGATCACTATGACCCTGACAACTACTGGCCGACTACGTTATTATAATTTATTTTGCTGTTTTTTCCACTGCTCTTTGCCTTTGAAAATTCGTTTGAAAACCCTCTCTGGGGGCACGCAGGAACTCTTAAGGTTCCTCTCAACGTTTGAGCGATTTCCGGTTTCCCCTGTGAAGTGAGTGTCTCCAGTGCCTGGATTTTCCGTTCCGCATTGCCGCGCGCGCTCACCTTTGAAGACATTTTTAATCGCCCCAGCAATTAATTCTCGCGGAAGCGATTACGTTCTTTGTGCCAAGAGTTTTCGCGTCGGGAACTTTTTTCAACCCCGAGCTTCGCAGCCCACTTCCGATCCCCGTGGTGCATTTATTCGGACACGTACGCGCGTATACACTTACGGAAGTCCGCAGTTTAGGGGAGTCCGGTCAGAGGAAGTCTCGAGTTAAGGACGAGAGGGTGAAAAAAACTTTGACTCGACGATTTGGCAAAGCCTCGTATATACACTGAGAGAAAAGTCCATGGTATTTACAACAAACGCCCATGGTAAAAGAGGGTATGGTAAAATTCGTTATAGTTTATTGACAACGCCATCATAATATGGTTGACGTGGCTATAAGCGAAAAAGTATACCTAAACATGCAATTTTGGTGGCGTGTTTGTCTATTTATTGTCCCCGAAATATACACTATTGTAAATAGCTTGACAACACAGATATGGTTAATTCAGTGCTATAACAAAATCAGCGTACAAATACTAATGTTGTATTACTGTACGTTAGGTTTGTTCAGTCAAACTTCTACTATTCTTTTCCAGTTTGTACAATTCATATGGTTAACATTAACGTTTTTTGACTCTTATTTGTTAGACGACCTTATGAAAAGTGACTATACGAAAAAAATTAAGTTTACTTATTTTATAAATAGTAAAGTTTAAACAATAAAATAAATTAGTAAAGTTTACTTATAGCGAAGACATAAATCATTCGCAGTGCGGGCAACCGCAGCTTATAGTTTTAAGAACTATCCATGTCTCACAAACCATTACATAGTACGTTTGTTGCATTGCAACAATAGGACATCAGTTGAACACTTCTTCTTGAAGTTCACCTTCTGTTCTTGTAGGACAAACATTACTATGCATTTAGCAGGTCGTATCATATAATATAGTATAAATCACGATTATACGGTACAAAACTATTGCGAAGTGCCAAAAATCAATTTAAACTGTCGCTTATATTATAAAAAAAAGATCTGTGCAAAATATTACCCAAATCGTAGGTAACAGCTATTCGGAAGTACAGCCGTAATTACTTTTGCCTTTTATGCCATATCTGTACTCAAGATGCCAAAAGTACTTGGTAGCGCAGCGCGCGTAGAGTAGGCAGAGGTAGGCTGTTAGCTTCTAGGTTCGATCCCGATTGGGCGAAATATTTTCTTCCAAATAAATCATTACAGGAAGTTAGGGGGTGGCGAGTTACAATAAAAAAATCATCGAGGTTGAACTCTCAGTTGCGTATTCCATTTTATTTTGGATTTATAAAATATTCTATGCATTTAGTAGACGGACATTGGTGCCTTGTATCAACACTTGAATAACCCACCAAATATGCATACAGCAGGTCGTATCTTATAATATGGTACAAATTATTATAAACATCGTCGCAAATCACAGGCAACATTTTAAATCGATGTATGTATATTTCAGTTCACTATTCTAATCTTGGGAAAGTAACTTTTTGACACTACCAGGGAATATCCATTTGATGAAAACCTACTATCTTATATAGCATTGACGAATAAACGTATGTTCGGAAGATTGGTGAGGGGGGTTAAGGATGTTGAGTCCCTATGAAACATGTTAATGTTAATTGTTCAATAAATAGCGTCTTAATCGTCATGAAATTTTTACACGACCTCCTGAATACTTCATGTAAAAACATACCAAATTTTCAGAATTCTATCATCATTATTTCAACCTCCTTAAGGGTTAAAATTAAAAATGATAAGAAATTTCTGAAAATTTGGTATGTTTTTGTATGAAGTATTTAAGAGGTCGTGTTAAAATTTCACGACGATTAGGAAGCTCGTTATTAAAAAATTAACATTTTTTTAAGAACAATTTTTAAAAGAAATAAAAAAAAAATTAATCAATAAACTTCGTTTTGTTTCCGTTGCTTTCAGTATATTGTAGATATTATAAAATTGAGAGGTCAAAAAAAAAACTTATCGCAAAGTTACATCAGTTTCCATAAAACAACATTTAATTTGTGAATATTAATTGTTCAATAACGAGCTTCCTAATTGTCGTGAAATTTTTACACGAACACTAAAATACTTCATACAAAAACATACCAAATTTTCAGAATTTTATCATCATTTGCGATTTGGGACTCAACATCCTTAACATACGTGCATAATTCATGCAACTGCTAAGATATCAATAACCAGTACTATACCTTTGGTAGTAACTACGGCTATAAATATCAAATACAGTTAAAATATGGTTGAGAACACCATACATTTATCTCAGTGTACCCATGTATCCTGCGTGCGGGTGGATCCGACGACGGCGTCGCTCACACTTTCCCACTGTCGTACTCGGTCTCGATGATAAGCTTTTTTCTTCCCCTTTGTACACACAATATACGTATGCGCGCATGGATATTTATCGGAAACGGAAGACTCGCAAAGGGCGAGGTTGCGAAGCGCCTTTGAGAAAAGTTTGAATAATGAAACGCAAATATTATTTCACGGTAGAGCTGGCCCAAGGTGGAATCTTAAGCGGTACGAAACATTTCGGTACCAGATTCGTTGCAGTCCATAGAGCCCTATACCGGGGTTCTTTAGTACCCAATTCAACCGGCAAACCCGCGATAGCAAGAGAGAGCGAGAGAGAGAAAATAAGACGACACAGTCAAAAACTTTGTTTGTCGATTCAGCAAAATCTCCGCTTGGCCACCCCCTGGCATCGCACTGCACTCTCCGGTTAATTCGAGAGGTGAATTCTTGACCTATATGTGTACACGTATATATACAAAGATCGAGAGAATGTAGAGATCCTCGACTTCGAGGACAGACCTCATAGTAGCTTTTCCTCGCTGGTATCTACCTCGCGTAAACTCCAACGTTACCAACATCACCGCCCGACAAATGGAGGCAGGTCCGCGCAAAGATCATTTCGAGGATCGTCTTGTCCCCAAAACCGACGATTTGTTGGAAAAAATGAATTGCTTGTCGTCAAAACAGCCAGATATGCTGATAGCCAATATTATATAGATATAGATATCAAAATATCCTTTTCTCATACATATACGTTCTCTGTGGACATAGCCGAAGAGTGGCTCCTCGATGTCCGATTCAGTGGGAGCGAAAGAGACCTTCCGCTTTACCAGATGCATCTATAGATGCCTTTGGGTAAATGGGTAAGCTGCTTCTCAGTCTCTCTCTCTCTCTCTCTCTCTCTCTCTCTCTTTCTTTCTCATTCTCCACCTCCCTCTTTCTATTTTTCCTGATTCTTCCCAGTTCCATTTCCACTCCCAGTTTCCGTTTCTACTTACGAATAAAAACGATGAAAAAGTTGCCAAGTTCGTTTACTAAGCCGTAAGAACAATTACGGCCAGGAAGAATTTCCACCATGAGGTTCCGGCAACGCGCGCCACTCCGAAAATCTTTTGATCGGAGGGAAAAAAAGATAAGATAAAAGCACCTCCGCTTTTTCCTCCGCTCCCGGATGCTGCGTACTTCCATGCATCGAGCATCCAACTCCCACGAGTTCCTGCAAAAATGGGTCTCCTCCGAGCGCTCGTTACTTCCCGACTATAAAAGCCACGATCATCTACTCGAATTCTTACGCGCGGAACTGTCGAGGTAACAGAAGGACGAACGGATTCGAAACTCGCTTCAGGAGCATTTAAAGATTTTATGCCGATTTTTTATCGCCGTTAGCAATTTGGAAGTGTTGCAAGATTGTGGCAATTAGCGTTACAAATTCGACCAGGAAATTCACAACGTCTCGCATCGTGAATCTGAAAACTCCATATACGTGCTGTATTTTCGAGTTTGATATTCCGTTTCTTTCCTCTTAGGGTGACGAACTTATTGCATCATTGGGATGCAGCGAGAGCAATGTTGCAATTCCTGTATTTTTATCGATACGAATTTCGATCCCTGCCCAAAATCTTTTTTTGCCACCTCAAGCTATCGGGTCTACGGTGGGGATAAGAAAAAACGTTAGAGCGACTTACGGTAGCCTGAACTTACCGAAAAAATGAAGATATAAATAACGATTTTCCGGTTCCGGTGGTACGTCGAGTTGAGCAGCGCAAATTGGGAGGACGCATAATTTTCGGACATTTTTCGTCCGACGGACTTAAAATTTTAACCGTACCTTCTTATATAGATTCTCTGAAGAAGTACACGCGATTTTTACGATTCATTAACAATTCTCATTTTTATAAGCAAATTGAGGTCTATTTTTCAGCAAAAAAATGTGTTCACAATGAAGCCATTTTGAAAAACAAAATCATATTTTTTAATAATCGTATGTACTTCCCAAAAAAACTAATGGTGATTAGTAAAAAAAAGAATTTTTTTGTTCTGGGTACTAATCCATAAGAGATCCACTCTTAAGGATTAGATTAGATGGAACCCGTTTAGAAGATCGTGCCATCATACCTCCTCTGTTTTTTTAAATTAATTCTTCAAAAATACCATTTAACCGCCAAAAGTATTAATAAAACATGCCCTAAGTCCCAAAAGTGGCGAAGAAATATTCTCTTTTAAAAAAATCATGAAAATCATCAATTTTTCCTCCCCTAAAGTCATCTCCCCCCGTAATATGGCCGTAGATGCAACGGAGGTTGGGTTAAATTACCGAAGTGCAGATAGGGAGCGATAGAAAAGGGTTCAATCGGGAAGCGTAATACGTAAAAAGTCGTGAGGGTGTACGTTGAAAGTCCGGGAATAAAAATTTGATGCGAAAAAAAATATTTAAAAAAACAAGCTTTTATTTAATATATTAAAAATTAGAAAATAATTATTCTTTACCACGTCACCTATGTGTGAATATAAATAAAAGCTTGTGATGCTTAACGTTTAAAATGTTTAATAAATTCGGTCAATTTAATTTCATTAACCGTATTTAATTTCGCACTGTAGTAATTTGAGAAATTATTATCACACGGTAATACTCAGTTTCATGATTTTCATTTAAGGAATCTAAGGTTGTTTTATAGGAAATTAAATACAGTTGATATGTTAACGGATTTTAGTAAATCAAAGATAATATGGCTAAATTTTGAGCGCCCCAAGCTTTTATTTATAGTCACATATAGGTGACTTGGTAAAAAAATATTTCGTACTTTTTAGTATACTAAATAAAAGCTTGTTTTTGAAAAAATATTTTCTTCACACACAAATTATTTTCTCCCTTTTAGTCTTTAATTGATTATACTACTTAGGTGTTACTAGTAGTTTACTAGTCTACGAGTTTGCTGGTTAGGAACATGGAATGCTTGTGAATAATAACAAAGGTTGTAATTGGGATTTACGTTACGACTAATCGCTGCATATAAACTTTTCACAAACGAAACGAACTTTTCACATCTCTGAATTTGTTTGTATGTGTTAGTGATATTTTTATGGATGATTAGATATCGCTAACTTTACATGAAAAGTTGAAATTTTCATCGCTAGTTTTTTATTCATTTTTTTTATTGATTACGTTGATTCATGCATTTTGATTTTTTACGTTGAATAAAAATTTCCGAGCGCTAAGTGGTCAGTGAAACATCGATTTTCCGTTTTGCATCTCACAGAAAGACAAGTTAAATAAAAGCTTGCAATAATCACTTTCATTGCATTTCTACGCTGCGAACGTCAGCGTCGTTTTTTTGCCGTTGCCCACTTAACGATATTTGCGAGTTCCGTTGCGGTCGGGGTGAGCTCGTGCCAGCGAAAAATAGGATGAGAGGTCTGAAGACGAAAGAAAAGTGGCCGGAGTGCGCTCGAAAACCGCGGAAGGGATGACTATATACTTCAAGCTTTGTCCGATGCTTTGTACTTGCCAGAGGCGAAGCCAGACAGCTACGCTCGCCGACAGATTAGCCGAAAAAAAAGCAAGCGACACTTCGCGTCGGGCACTGTAATGGGGGTCCACGTGGCGCTGGATATGAGAACGATGAGAATGCCAAAGGAAAAAAAAACATGCCGGAGTCATTCGTCCACTCGCGCCTGTATACACGTATAAACCCGGGACTCAAAATTTCAGGCATTGCCCGTACATAAGCTCACCTTTTCTCTCCCGACGGTTTTTGCTTTGTCTCGCATAAAAAGCTTGCATTTCCTACGCTTCAAACGATCCACCAGTGAGTCGTACAAAAACATCCTTCACGGATGTTTTTGTATGACGTCAAGAGTCCAACATCGATAGTCCACTTATATCGCGTTCGTTTTCATTGCCATACCATGAAAAATGGATTGACGGGGTTGGGGCGATATGAGGTCTGAAGTGGATAATTCTATGATCGGTAAAATTGCTAATTAACTTTGAAGAAAATACACGATTGGCTGACTGGTTTCCATATCGTCATTCCTCATCTACTGGAAAGCCTCATATTTTTTTCACGCTCGTTGTTTCCAACGGCAGAGTCTCCGACCACCCCTGTCTGTTCTCGTAACTCTGAGGTTTAAAAATCCGAAATAATTCATACGGAAATTGAATTAGACGTGTATTTTCAAATAAAAGCATTGCGGTCACCGGGGACTAATTCATTTGGAGAAGAAAAAAAACAGACAAACGTTTTCTAATTTACGACTTTCTGGCTACTTTATTGTCGCCACTTGTCGACAAATTTTACCCGTAAAAAACGAATAATAATTATTGTTTGTGGTTGTTTAGAAATCGCCAGATCAATTCGCAATTTTTTGAGAGCAAATATCGATGCAAATACAAGGATTCATATTTCTGCAGTGCTAGTTTCATGTCTCGATAAATTTTTCAATCGTCCATTCGGTGCAATATCTTCCCAATAATGTTCGCCACTGATGCATCCGTAAAAACGAACAAACGGAATTTTCAGTGCCTCGAGCAAGTTTCCCCTTGCGGCCTGCCGAGAGTGCAGAGAATCAAGAGAAAGAGAAAGTAAAAGGAGAGAGAGAGAGAGAGTGCTCCGCAGAAAAATCCACGAGACTCGAAAATACTTAAAAAGGAGCCGCCGTACTAATTACCTCGGTGGTGAGATTAGAGGGTGCTAACGCGTCTGCAGTTTTTCTCGCTTCCTTCTTTCGAACCTCTTCCTCTGCTCTTCGCTACTCCCTTCGCGTTGACGGCACTCCACCGGGATGACCCTTATTTATGTTATTTCGCACCTCGGTTTTTTTTTAAATTCTCGACAAGGTGGCGACGCGTGTGTACCCTCGAAGGAAATTAAACTCGGCTGGCGCTTGAACAATCTAAATGAAAAGAAAAGTTCGCTTCGTATACGTTATTGCAATCTCTCTTGCATTGGCTTCAGTTTCACTTTATCTTAAGGACGAGAATGCGGATTAACAATAAGGATAAATAATTTTCATGTAAGCCGTTTGATCGTTAGGACATCGCTATTCGTATCTGTAGAAGTCTCGAGAAAAAAAGTTCTTTGTGCGCCCAGGGGGGTAGGCATCTCTCACTCTCTCTCTCTCTCTCTCTGCAACAAAAAGAATCCCAGCGACCGTGTAATTACTCGAAGGACAAGAAAATATCTCCAAGTATATTCCCCCCCCCCCGCCTTTCCCTCACTTTCGCTACAAGTCAAAGTTGCTCCGTGTACAGCGACTACAGTGGAGATACCTGGTGGACGATGAGTTGCGAAGTAAATGAAAGCAAAGACCAACTTTGTTGAGTTTGTTAAGAAAGAAAGACAAGGGAGAAGTCGAGGACGACGAGCGCAAGGACATACCGAGACGTGGCTCGCAAGGTACGATGGATGCTCGCTTGCGAACGACGCACCGTATTCTGTGCCGGGAATTCGTGAGAAACAGAGCGAGACACGTAAAGAATGGGAATATTCGAGAGGCGAGACAGGGAAAAAAAGGAATGAAAAAAAAAGAGAGATAGTATGATGAAATGTACAAACAGCGCTATTGCGGATTAACGGAGAATAATTGAAACGCAAATTACGGAGTCGAGGTCGAACTGCACACACACACACACACACATGTATGTGTTCGTGTGTATATATATATATATATATAATATATATATGAAATATATATATGAAATTAAATGCAAGAGTGCGAGAAAACGAGCAAAGTAACAAAACCAACTCGGAGATCGAGCCGCACCGAGGAAAGTATAAAAAAGAGGATGAAAGAAAAAGCAATTGCAAAGCTGAGGGAATACTATTGAATTATTCTATTTTTCCCTCGCGCTCTACTTTTTGCTCGAGACAATCCCGACTTTTTTTTCTTCCTCGCTAATACATATAGCAACAGTACGAAATGACGAAATGTCGAGAAAAAAATCCTTCGCGAGATTTCATCGTTACGCAAAATAAATGATGTACCATTGCTCGATAATGAGGATGAGAATAAAAGTTTTTAATTCCGCCTCGAGTTTTCCAATCGTTCTCTATGCGGCTGTATGTATGTCTTCGCGAATTCGGTACATGCCGTGCTTCCGTATCCGCAATGGAATCGCCTTGTTGGGATGACGCGCTGCACTCGCTCGAAAGGACTCTGTAGCCCTGTGGAGAAATATTCTATTTTGGGTTACGTATAGGGTATCTGCGGTCCCGGACCTAGAGAATTGTTGAAAATGGGGAGACAGAGAGAGAGAGAGAGAGAGAGAGAGAGAGAGAGAGAGAGAGAGAGAGAGAGAGAGAGAGAGACCAGGGGAGAAAGAGAGTAAAAGGGAGAGGGAGGGAGAAATATTACAAACGGAATGTTGAAGAGTGGGCTATTCAGCCGAGCTCCAACTAAATATACAATCAAATCCTGATTACGCCGTGTCTATTTCACGATATTACTTTCACATGCACTGAAGTCTGAATGACATTGTTGTACGCATTGGTGGAACGCAACTAAAATGAATTCTTCTTAGTGGCTCAATTTTGTTTGCCTTTTCAGGGTGTAAGAATCGCTCAAACGTTTCTACATATTCTTATTAGAAATTCACGAGCTCAATTTGAAAAAAACTTTAAATAATAAAAAAAGTAAGGAAATCAAAAAAGAAAAAAGTATTGTTGCATTCGAAAGATGCCAACGTCAACGTCATAGTACTGACGTACGAGGCTGTACCTTACGGGCATTCAATTCGTGAAACGACCACACTTTGCGTGAAGATAAGTCTGTCAGACAGGAAACTACTTTATTTGTAAAAAAAAAAGACAAAAGCGATTTCGGATACTCGTTGACGAGGTGGAATCTTCGGGAGTACTGAAAAATGTGCATTCTATTTATCCTTTCACGAATCTCATACGGTGCATGAAACAAAAGAGCGCGATCCGATCGTGTCGTCCCGACAAATTCAAATGTAAAATAATTCAATGTGTACCGTGTGAAATTCTAAAACAAAAACATAACGGCTCGTGATTTTTCTTTTGTTTCAGGTGAGTGGAAAGAGGAAAATGTGAAAAACAAAAAAAGTACAACACGAGAGCTTCGCCATTATTTTTTCCCACGTGAGTAATCGCGCAATTGCACGCAACGTGTCCTCGAAAAAAATTCGCTCGACGAATGTGAGAACGGAGTTGACGAATGAAGCAGCTTTGGGTTTCCACGGCTATTGTTTCTTCGTTTTTTTTTCGCTTAATGGTAAATTCGGTTTTTAACGGTTTAACAATTAAATCGAGATCCAGGCAATTTACAATCTTTTTCGGCTCGTTGTCGTCTTTTTTGTTCTCCTTCTCTCACCATTATTTTATCGCAATTTCCCTTCGCGATCAACAGCCAAACGAGGTATCATCGGTGTCCTATAAATTTTCACGTAATTCCGTCGTTATTATTCTACACCGAAGGCTGTTGCATAATTTGCACGATGCACGTGCGAGGTAAAAGGTTTATGGAATCTTTACTTCTCTCACGAATATTTTAATACCTTTTACGTATGGGGTATATACATAAGCTACCTAGGGAGGGGGAGGGCGGCTTGGCGAGCTGTGCGAGTGCCCGAGAGTCGATAACGAGGGGACGGGCATTGATTTGTGAATAATAAAAACCGCGTCGGGAATAACCACACGTGGTCACGCGACCGGACCAGAGGAGTTTCGTATTTCGCTTTTTCCCCCCTAACGTTTCAGTCCATCGTACTGCACTTGCATAGGTAACTGCTGCATCGATAATACATCACTCTTGTAACGCTCGGTGCATCACTTCATGAATTCATATGTGTGTATGTGGATCTGCATGTATATAAAGCTGGCCATAATGACATCCGGAATAAATATTTGCCCTAAAACCCACCCACGCACATATATTTTTTTACCTAGGTAAACTGAGCTTTCGTTGAGCTCGTGTGATAATTTGTTCGAGTCATGCTGTGTCTGGGAAAGTTCAACGATTATCTCGCATTTTGTCTCTCGATCGAATCGTTTTCTAAAATTCTTTTAAAATATCCGTAAAATTTACGGCAACTTAATTATAATTCCGGACACCTTGGATATATTTAAAAAAAAAGACGTAACGCGCTATTTTTCACGAAAAGCTCGGGAGTGGATGTACACGGGGTGGTAAATTTGGCTATTTACGAAAAATTGTAATACTGACAAGGAACATCTCTTAAGTGTCCTCCTTCGATTTGGTTGAATCTCACATATATGATGAAACATTGAAAACTATTAAATACGTATTTTTTTTGACGGCGGAAAACGATTTTGAGGGGGAAAACCGCCCCGCAAGGAAAAGGACCTCTCATTTTATTTATACACTTCTATTGTGGACTTTTCATTGCTTTAGTTTAGAAAAATGTTGGTGTTTGTTTCATTCAGATCGGCGGACTGCTTGTTGGTGAAATCGCAAAACCATCCCCTCCCTGGCAGGCTTTTCTTTAAAGGGTGGTTCTCCGTCTTAAAAGCGTTTTTCGGCCGGTAAAAAATGGGTGTCAATAATTTTCAATGCTTCATCGCATATGTGAGTTTTACGAAAATCGAAGGTGGGCACTTAAGCGATTTTCCTTGTAAGGGTGGAAATAGTCGAGAGACTGGTGATTTAAGATGAATCAGAGACAAATTGATTTTATTATACGTTGACTATTAGTTTGCAGAAATTATTCCGATTATTTGACCCCCTTAATAATGTTTCCCAAATTCGAAACATGGCGATACACTTTCTGATATCCGAAAACGGTAGTAATAAATAATAAAATATGCTATTTTATTGCATATAAATAATAATAATAATAATATATACTATTCATATTTTTATTATGTATAAATAATAACACATATTATGAACAATAAAATATACTATTTTATTATTTATTTTATTGATGATTGATTTACCTATATTATATTTATCATTTATATTTATTTTTCAATTATTCCCATCTTCACTATACATATTCATTATTTTTTAATATATTACAATAAAATACGATAATAAAAATACCATGAAAAATAACGTAATAAAACATGCAACGGCGGATTCACCCGGTTACATGAAAATCCCTAAGGCCATGTTTAGTGATAAAGATCCATAGGACAATTATTTGCAAATTTCGCAAATCGCCAAAATGTTGATTAAATTTGAAATTTATAACGATGAATTTCGAAAAACGTCATGCCACGATGAGGTTTAAAGCCGACAACTTGCCGGCTGGACTTATCCCTTTAATGCGTCACTATAAATCCATCGAGCCTCCTTAACGGGCCCGTGAGGCTTTCGGGCAACCTTCGCAGTTTCGCGTTTTATTCGAAGTTCGTGACCGACCGAGACTCATCGCAGGCCAAAGATGGTGTGCACGCGGGTGCGCTCTGGGCGTTACAACGCTTTAGCGCTATAAGCAGCACCCTCGACGGGCATATCTGCCGGTTGCGTCGATGTACATGATCCGGACGTGCGAATGGCTCCCGTTATCTGTTCAAAGAGCACGAAATAATATTCGATCAGGCCCCCCGCACCATCCCCTTTCGAGCGTTCTATAAACGCTCGTTTATGCCAATCGGAATCGCTCATCGAGGTTTACGATCAGTACGCTTGAGCATCTGTGTCTCTTTCTCTCGTTTTATAACCTAGTTCGATTTTTGTTGTTACTTTTATTTTCGACCACGAGTGACGTCGACTGGAGTTCGGTTTTGACAAGTTCGATTGTGACGTTAGTTTGGAATAGATCGGTACTTCATCAGGGCGGGGAGGAAGCCCCCTTAAGCCCTACGAACTGTGATCCTCATTTCAATCTATTAGCTGAGATTATACGTTACTGAGTAGATCAAATATGCTGTACATTTATCATCCTAATGTTCAAACATTTTTCTTCAAGCCTGCTTATCTTCATCTTGGCTCAGTTAATTTTTCAAAGTACCAGTTCACAAATTGTAGCTATTCAATTGGATACCTGCTATGTACTATACCTACTACTATACAGGGTGTCAGAGAACTGAATTCGTTTTCTCAAATGGAGGGTTTGGGGATGAAATTCTGAATCGATTGATATAGGCATGTGTGGGTCTCAGATCAACCCCTGAATTATTATTAATTTTTCAAGGCGGGCCAATCAGGTGGGCCCGATGAGCCGGCGTAACGCTCACCGCCGTTCATTCTCAATGCGCTGCGTCCCTATCAAATCCCTATAGGAATGTGGTAGGATCTCGGGACTCCCCAACTAATGTCTGCACCCACAGTTCAAAACTGGCGCCAAAAAAATCTACGTCCAACATAATTCGGCTAATTTCTTTCTAATTCGATGATTCGGCAGGTTGACGTCAGAATTAGATTAGAATATTGAATATTTTTGGTCGTTTCATAAAAAAAACAGGTATCCGCTTCCAAGCAATCCATCCGATGCAGCGTTAAATTCCATCCAATGGAACAAAATTATCATTCCGATTTCAACCCTCGCAAGGTTACTCGTTTCCGACATCAATTTTCAAACTGATCATAAATTTTGAAAAATCCCAGATTGTCCGATTTCCCGAGCAACAAAACCGAGAATTTCCTCATCCAAACGCACCGGCAAAAAAGGAGAGAAAAAAAGAGATATCGACGTTCATCCATTAGCACACGTACGTATTCATCGTAGATTGCGGGCTGTATCACTTTGTTTTCTCTAATGTACCAATATGCTACACACACATGGGACTTTGAGTGTTACATTATGCTAACAATATTTCGCGTGACGGAGAACGAGTGGATTGATGGGGGTGCGGTTGGAGGGTGGCGGGGAGGTTGGGCGGCGGAGGCACTCGCGGAGTTTCGGGGGTTCCGGGACGATAAATTTTCCATTTATATTCCCGTCAAGGATGAGGATGAGCAATGAAAGAAGGGAGAACGTGGCGAGGCTGCGGTTCCGGTACGGCGAGGGACCGGAAACCGGGCGAGGAGGCAAGACAGCGAGATGAGGAAAGATGAAGGGGGTGGGTTTGGGGGAGGGGGGCTCGCGAGTATTCCCGAGATACATCCATACGACAGCGAAGCACCTCCCTTGCGGTGGGTGCTGGTGTACCTGGAACAGCAGCCAGCTGCGGAGGGTTGAAAACCGGGTGGGAGAGGGTGGGCTGAGGTCGCGGGAAATAGTGCGTCTTTATTGAGCCGCGCGCAGGTGCAACACGCCCAGGAAAGTACACACGAGATGTTCGATAGTCACTGCCGCAAGATCCCGTATATATCAAGAACATTGAAACCACCCAATTCTTATTTTTATTCTTCCTACTTGCCCCCTGTAAGTGTGTTTTATTATTTGTTTATTTATTTTTCTTTCTACTTTCACGGCACGGAACTATAAAATATCCCATTTATATTCTTTCACGGCGACATAGAAACTGCGAAAAATCGCATATATATATGTGTGTGTATATATATGGAGAAAGTATATTTTGAACCTGTTGTATATACAGAATATTGGCTAGCAGCACATCCGGTTGTTTTACGGACGGTTCTCAAAGTCGAAATCTTCGAAATCACCTTTGTAGATGTATGTATGTGTGTATAATACAGGGTGTCCTGTTATGAATGGATAATCTTGCAACTGTCGATAGGTCAGGTCATGTTCTACTGTTTGCATGGAATTTCAGTTCAGTAAAAATTCAACGGCGTTCAAAATTTTGGGCTTTATGTTATTTTTTGAAAAAAAAAATCATCTTTTGATTTTTCGCATGCCATTACCACAAATGATGTTAATCGACAATAACTAAGCAACTGTTTGAAGTAATTGGCACAATATTAATTGTACATTTTTTAACACCGCAGGCTATCAAAGTCAGATGGTCGAATTGGTGTGTACGAAAATTCTGCATACGATCTTTTTTCATAAACTTTCATAAATTTCCTAACTAAATTTCATAACCCTTTTGAGGTTTCCTTAAACCTTGAAAGGTTATAAAGAAGACTTTTCTCGACAAAACAAAGAACCAAGAATATTTTTTTTTACCGGGTAAAAAAGTTATCGTCTGTCGAAATGGCATGCGAAAAACCGAAATCAGATTATTTTTATCTCGAAAACCGTGGGACTTTTACTAAACTGAAATTCCAACATATAGTAGGACATGATCTGACATCGACAGTTGCAGGATTATCCATTCACAACAGGACACCCTGTATGTTTATTTGATATGTGTATTGTGGACGGTATAGTAACACTGCAAGGCGTTTTGCATACGTTGAGTGAAAAATTTTCGATTCGGGGACGTGTGTACACCGCTCTGGAGTACAACATCCATTCTCGACATTGGCGCTTTGTCGAACGCGTATTTGTTCGCCGCTTCCCCCTCTCCCACCCGCTTCAGACCCTATATCACGCACGTGTACAAGTACGTGTCTAATGATCGGACAGATTGCAGATGAGAAAAAATGATCGAACAATTCGTTCGAATATCGACTACATTAATATTCGAAATATTTGGGATAGCCCGTTTTCGTTTATGAGCAATACCGAGAGCTTATTCGTGCCTCAGTGGTGGAGATCATGGAGGTTGGACAGGTCCAGTTGAGTCAAATAATGGTTTATGGATTTTTTTTCAATTAGCCTAAAAAAATGTATGCGAGGTATACATTTATTCTGTATATGCCAATTTTTCATAAAATATATAATCGAAGAGCCAAATTATGCATTTTTATATCTTTATTACGGGAATAAGAAGAAAAAAAATTAGGTTACTACTAACTTGAAAAAATATACGATTGTCGATGACTATTATGAAAAAAAACTGAGTACAGCAGAATAACGATCATTAAGGATGTTGAGTCCCTATGAAACATGTTAATGTTAATTGTTCAATAAATAGCTTCTTAATCGTCATTAAATTTTTACACGACCTCCTGAATACTTCATGTAAAAACATACCAAATTTTCAGAATTCTATCATCATTACTTCAACCTCCTTAAGGGTTGAAATAAAAAATGATAAGAAAATTCTGAAAATTTGGTATGTTTTTGTATGAAGTATTTAAGTGGTCGTGTTAAAATTTCACGACGATTAGGAAGCCAGTTATTAAAAAATTAACTTTTGGTTAAGAACAATTTTTAAAAGAAATAGAAAAAAATTTATCAATAAACTTCGTTTTGTTTCCGTTGCTTTCAGTATATTGTAGATATTATAAAATTGAGAGGTCAAAAAAAAAACTTATTGCAAAGTTACATCAGTTTCCATAATACAACATTTAATTTGTAAATGTTAATTGTTCCATAACGAGCTTCCTAATTGTCGTAAAATTTTTACACGACCTCTGAAATACTTCATACAAAAACATACCAAATTTTCCGAATTTTATCATCATTTGCGATTTGGGAATCAACATCCTTAAATTCCGCATGCGAAAAACTTCTGAAAAACTTGTTTTTCCATCTTGTAATCGAGACCAAAATTATCAAAGACACATTCAAAAGTGGACGAATGGAATTTTATTCGCTTTAAAAGAACTTCTCCAGAAGTGTTTCGTATTCGAAATTCAATTATCTTCGTTCTAGTGAACTAAAAAATGATTTTTTTTTTAGAATGCTCAACTTTTTCTGACATACTACCCTGCATTACAAAAAATACACTATATTTTTTTTATGAAAAGGACTTGCAAAACAATTCAACATAATCTTTGCCTCCACTTTTCTTTGTTAAAAACCACATGATCGCCTTATAATCGTCACTCTGTGTATATATATATATATATATATATACATATATTTATTTATTTATTTCCGTTCCTCATGTACACAAGTATACGCATATTGAGAAGTACAGAAGTAGATCTACCCTGCGCTAGATCATGCATCTAGAACGCAACGAGGTAATTTCTTTCGCTCTCGGTTGCACTTTGTCCGTTGGATACGCAGTTAGGAGTGCAATCCTATAAGGAGCTTACGAGGGTGTGCGATTGGTACCAGAGCGATCCTCCATCCTTGTGCGAGCAGGGAACGAATGGATTGTTCCTGCGAATACTAGGTCACTTAATATACACATATGTAGATGACATACACACATATGCACATGAACTACATCATGCTCATCAGTTTCTGACTCTTCCTCATGAAATACCCAGAGGTATTTCATGCTCTTGAGCTCTCGAGGAGAAAATTAAAAAGTATTTTTGTGGCGATAGAAACAATAATTTCGACAAGCTCACTATAATTTCAGCGTTTAAGGCATCTTTTGAATTGCTTAGCCATTACTTTTGTCAAATGGAAAGAAATGTATTTCTTTGAAAAAGGGTCACGATATAGATGGATTTAAAGATTCAGGAAGGTTCGGGTGAACCAGTGAAATGGTCCATATGTGTAATGTATCGAGAACTGCAGTACATATATCAATATTTTATGCACGTATATCGGGCGATATACATATGTATATAATTTTTCACGTAGCGGGTTCTCGCCCACTCCCTCACGTTATTTGTTACATCCGTTTCGTGCTTTTTCCTCCCTTCATTCCTTTTTCTCCCTTTTACTCTCTATTTCTACTCCATTCTTGGTCCCTCTCGCGCACGGTATATTTCAATATTTTTGCTTAGAGCTTACCCAAATCCAGGGTCCGCGCATCGATTCGCACTGCATCCTCCGGCTTCTCGAATGAACGTACGATTCACGGATAAACTTGCGCATTACCTACGGTGCATACCCTATAATACACAACCTACATTTCTACGAATCCATCCGGGATTCGGTGGGGCAAAGGGTTCTTCTGGTGAACTACTCTAGAAGCTTCCGGGAACTCCATATCGAGATATTTCGCCTCATCGATCCATGAAATATGATGCTATTGTCCTGTAACGTCTAACGTATATGCACCTCGCATGTGCACGTCTCTAGCCATATCGTATACTGACAATAATGTTGTCCCCTAAGAGGGGAGGATCCCTTTCGGCAGCCGAAAAATGCGAATTTTCCAGATTTTTTCTGTATCGAAACTATTCGTTCTACATGGTTGAAATTTGATGCGCGTATTATGACATTTTATAATTTTCCAAAAAAATAAACATATACATAAATTTTTTTATATTTAAAAACTGCGGCTGTAAGACACTTGCTTTGGAGAGGGTTGTACGGCGTTCCGCGGCGTACAACCTAGCAGCTGGTGCATTGATTTGAAAAATCAGAGTCAAGAAATTTTAGATTTAGATACCCACACGAAATTTTAGATTTAGATACCCACACGAAATTTTAGATTTAGATACCCACATTTTTTAGATTTAGATACCCAGATTTTAGATTTAGATACCCACAAGAAATTTTAGATTTAGATACCCACATTTAGATACCCACACGCTCTATCTTTTTACCCACAATTTTAGATTTAGATACCCAGATTTTCGATTTAGATACCCACAAGAAATTTTAGATTTAGATACCTACATTTAGATACCCGCACGCTCTATCTGAACCTAAAAAATCTGAAGAAAAGTGAAAATTCGAAACATGGTACGCGTCAAAATTGTTTTATATTTTTCGTGAAATTTTTACTGCAGTATTTGTTGGGCATCTACCTAGTGGCCCGAAAATGTAAATTACGATTTTACATATATATCAAATGTACATCATGTACAAAGGTACATATATGTCGAGAGCCTTCAAAAAAAGAATCTCCAAAAAATACAGAAAAATAACAAAAACACGGCTGCCAGCAGATGATGAAATTTTTTTTCGCGACGTTTTTGGCCAACGATACTATCCGGCTTAAACGGTCCATCTGAAATCTAAAAATCAAACGGCTTGTAAGTTAATAGTAAATATGAGTCGTTGACAATTGTCGATTTTCTAAATCATTTCTTTTTAATAACGTGGCGACGAATTGAACCTCGAGCATACAAAATCTATGAAAAAAGTCGTTATTTTTTTGTAACTATGGAAAAATGAAGATCAATCTTGAAAAAGTGAGATCGTCAACGAACTTTAAATGTTTCTCATCGTATTTCTTGTAAATAGTTTTTTAGAACAATGTTCAAAAAACTTCAGGTTCACATAGACGATAATTATATTATCTCAAAGTGTACAAAAATTCCAAAATGCTCGATCCGATAGTATTCGAGTTATCTTGTACGAGGTTCACGAAAAAGTGGTTTCTAGAAAAACGCGTTTGAAGTTTGCCAACTCGACAATTTTGTGCTTAAATGCCCTACCGATTAATTTGCGATTCCGGGGCCATAAAGTAGTCATTCAGCTTCCTCGTGCAGTTCATTTTCCGCCATAAGCCCTTGTTTACGTTCTAAAGGGATCTCTCACCATACCCTTAATCTCCATACCCTACATACAAAACTTTGCCAATTACCGGCGGCAAAAGATGCGTTGAAAAAAAATCTTCGAATAATAAAAAGCATTTGCAGTATGAAAACAAAGTAATTTGTTTTTTTTTCGCCTGGTGACTACGTCCCTTTGAAGGTATACGGGGAATGACGGGAAAAGAGCGAGCGGTGTGCCCAAGGCTCGCTGTTGTGAATAGGACCGACGAAGGCAAACGGAAAATGAAATGTAGAAAAATAAATATGCGTTTCACGCGATACGCTGGGCCAGAATGGCACGGAGAGACAAGGAGCGGCTGCAGCCGCCCGATGAAAAAAGCCACGATTAAATGGCGCTAATTAGTTTTCCACGGCTGTTCTGTCGACGCTCACGTACTCGCGACCGAGTGGAGCACGCGCTCAAGCTCCCGCGGACTTCCCTTTTGCAAAAGCTGTACAAAAGCTGCTGATATATACCTATATTTGTGGGTATATATATATATATATATATATGTGGATGTGTGTGCTCGCACACTGCACCGCGTCCAAAGTGGCAAAAACATTTACGCTCTATTTGCGTGTCACTGACATCTCATGCGCCCTCGTATCTCGACTTTCATCTCTCTCACTCCTTTTTTTTCGCTTCATTGCTGCTGTTCCTTAATGACCTCGCGTTTGCCCGTACGTTTGACGAATAGGTAAAAGCTTGAACAATAAATCCTGGAGCTTTTGCGAATGGAAGAGCCGCTCGTTTACTGACGAATCAATTAACTCGGCCTGGAGCGAAGGCTGGAATAGATTTTTTTCGCTCCACGGACACAGAGACAGAGAGAGAGTGAGAGGGAGAGGGAGAGAGAGAGAGAGAGAGAGAGAGAGAGAGAGAGAGACATTTATTCTTTTGCGATTAAATGATATCGCAACTTTGATATTATTTCGCTGCTGCCGTCAAGTTCAACCGAAAAGGTCGCTCTTTTTGCGTACCAAACGAAGAATATATCAATGAACGGGTTATGACTAGTTGTAAGAGTTGAGAACAGCTCATATCTGGGATTTTTTTTTTACAAAACCGTGATGATAAATTTCTACAAAAATTAGGTATTGAAAAAAGTATCGTTTGAAGAATGCTCTATATTGTTTTGTTACACAATATTTAATTATGATCGATGTACAGCCGATATCCGGGAACACCTCATGGAAACGTCTTTTGCGGTGAGCAATGCCTTTCTGAACCGGCGGGTTGTCTGATGTAAAAAAATCAAACATATTTCGTTAGTATATTCGTTTATTCTACGATTAATTGAAAGAATTTTCGAAATATCAAATGAACGAAAATTGACGCGTGTTTTTCACAGTGAAATTCTTGATTTTTGCGAAAAAAAATGGGCTTTTTTCGTTCATCGAATCGAAAATAAGGTACCTGCGGGTAATAACGCCTAGCTAAGGGATATTTGAAATAAAATGAAAATATCAAATTTAATCAACATATTTTAATTGTAATCATTATATAAGTTCAGCTTTAGTTCGGTTCATTATTAAGTTCAGGTAAAATATGAACGAAAAATGGTAACTTGTACCATAAAAAAACAAAATTAAACATTTTTTAAAACCTTGATAGTAGGCCTCATTTTACTATGGTAGGATAATAAGGTCTACGGCTTTAACATACTTCAATAATCAAACTATACGTAATAGATTTGGTATTTGAGATCAATAATCACTCGTTTTTGGAGACATCAGGATCGAGGCACTAAAAATAACGGTCAAAGATGATTAGCAATAAATATGCCAACTAGTTATTTGCATTCGTAACATCTTAAAAGTAATGTAAAATACGTTATAAAACAAACAAACTTTGCTACAAGAAGTAGTAAGATAATAAGACCTATGGTTAAATTTAGTAGGCCTTAATAACCATCGACTACGTATGTAACAAAAACAAAATAATAAATATCGCGCCCACGACACGTTGTCCAAATATTTACGATCATCGAAGCTTGAACGATTAAAGATAAAGACTGTGATTTTACATAGATGAGTGTAATATTACAAAAAATACTTACGATTTATTCCGACCGATTTTTATTATCGGTGCTGCGCGGCCGCGTCTTATGATGGATGATGCAGCACTGTCGGCAGGGAGCGGAGCGCCTCCGTAAACTTGTATCGACATTTTCGTGCAATAGGCTTCTGTGAGTGGGGCCTTCAGCGTGAGCGGTCATTTTAAATACGATTTTCGTTGCTTACAAGGAACATCACTTTGGTGTCCTCCTCGGATTTGTTGAAACTTTTTTATGTGGAAGCGTATCAAAAACTAAGAGACACATATTTTTTTATCGGCGGAAAAACGGTTTTAAAGGGTGAAACGCACCCTCGAAAATAGGGGTGTTTTTCGTTTTTCGTCGATAACGTTATCGTTCTCATCTCCAATATACAGTACACGAAAAAAGAAACATTGTTGCAATTTCAATTTTTTAAATATCTCGTACCGTTAAAACGTTATCGACGAAACACGAAAAACATCTTCATTTTTGAGGGTGCGCTTCATCCCTTAAAACCGTTTTTTCGCCGATAAAAAAAATACGTGTCTCTTAGTTTTTGATACTCTTCCACATAAAAAAGTTTCAACAAAATCAGAGAAGGACACCAAAGTGATGTTCCTAGTTAGGCCTTATTAGCCGTGCGGCCTTATTTCAACCGCAGGTACCTTATATGCGGCGGAAAAAAATCCTTTGATCAAAGTCTGTATTTTTATATCTAGGAAAAGCTCCAAAAATGCCGGAAAGGTCAATGTAGTAATTTTTGAGACATCTTGCTCATCGTCCTTGAAAACGTATTTTCGAGAAAAAAGCGTTTAAAGTTTCGGACGCCGCTTCGCGCGTTCCGGCAGACCTCAATATAACAACCTATAAATGTGTCAATTTTAATCTAATTTTCAAGGAACATTTATAAGATAATATATTGTGAAAATATACCTATTGATTTTGAAAAAAGTGATTTTTCGACTTTTACAACTAGGCAGAACCCCTTATATCGTCGTTCCGTTTAAAGACTTTTAAGTTATCGACGGTTGAATTCAACGAAGAACTGGCACGAAAAGAAGGAGCAGGTTGAAGTTTGAAGAAAGTGGAAGGAGACATCAGAAAGTGGAGGCGGAAATGTGAAAATTCGATGTTTCGTCGAGAGGCGGGAAAGACCACGGAGAACATGAGAACGCCATGGCGTTCGTTTAATTAAACGTTCTTGTTAAGACGCAGCTGCACTTTTCTCGTACGATTCGCGGCTGATAAAATATTCGGCGCAGTGTAACAGCGAGTCGGGAACTTGTGGACTTTGGCAATTGTTACTTTCAGCAGCGGCTGATGCGATACTGTGCACTGAGAAAAATGATTTTTTTCGAGTCAACTAAACGAGGTTCTTTTGAGGTATACTTTGATTGAAGGAATGCCATTTTTTACTTCCATCAAAATATTTGATAGATTTGGAGATAGGGTTACTTCTGGTAGAATTTTACACATTTTTTGAGCTGTGTAGGAAAAAATTATACGCAAGAGTCTATGAGAAAAGAATATAACAAGAATGGAAGTAATAACTATAGAAGGAATAACTAATAGGGAAGGAAGCGTTTAACTATTAATTGTAATATATCAATATTTTTCCAACATTATATTTTGAGAGTCCGTCAAAGACAAAAAACCGCTATTTTGGAACATTTCAACCAGGTGTGAAACCTTAAAACTTTGCAGCGCCAATGCTAACATATGATTGACAATATTTCAATCATATATTAGAATATTTTTCTATTTATATGATAATATTATATCCATATTATTATCTTATAATTATAAATATACTTTTCCTAATTAATATTTTTTTTTCTGCACGACTAAAAAATCCGCTCTAGAACAATTATAAAATCAAAATTTCACCTACAAAATAAAAATGCCCCGGTCGCGCGAAACATTCGCCGCCACACGAATACAGGTAATCCCAATTCACAAAGCTTTTTCAGCTTGATTCAGACGTGTGCTTAGCCCGTTCCGAGTCTCTCGTCTAAAGAAGCAAAAGGAGCAGTAAAATTATAACTCCCTTCATTTAATTTCCCCGGCGAGGATAATTGCGGTGTAGCGCGCAATGCTGTGCCTTACCTTGCGCGGAGCTTGCCTGAAAGTGGTATATACAATTGTTCTCGCCGTGTACGGGATCCGCGCGCAGTCATAACGTGCTTTCAAGCTCCTCAACACAGAGTATTCACAGTTCTCTCTCTCCCTCTCTCTCTCTCTCTCTCTCTCTCATCCCCCCTCTCTCTTCCCTCGCACTTTTCCGCCAACGTGCTCCTCGCATCCTTGTTGAAATGTACGTGTATGCTTCAGGCATTTTCAGAAATGAAAAGCGCGAAAAGCCCGAGACACACGTTCTTCCCGTCGTGGCGTTCCTAGCCAGCGAAAACCCATCCCCCTTGGCTAAAGCACTCGGTGTATTCTTTCCTATATACGCGTTGGAAAATCCTCCAATTACGTGAAAATGCAAGCGGCCTGCGGTCAGGAACTCGAATCGGAGACTCGTCTTTCCCTTTGGTCACCGTTGGGCAATTTTCGTCTCTATTTATATCATATTACATGAATGCACACGCATGTATATAGGAAGAGGTTCTATTGACGACAGCAGTCTTCGAGGGCTCTCCTCCGAGGCGCTAATTGTGGGTATATTCATTATCATGAAAGTGCGGTGGCAAATACACAGATGTGCCTATAGCTGTCATTACATAGGGGATATTCCACGCCATTTCACCTGGCCCGTGACCAGTCATGATTTTCCTGATTTATTCTTGTAAAATTGTACCCCATGGAAGGAGTATCCACACCAATTTTCAGATTTTTATATATTCTCTTTCAGGAGTTATAATTGTTTTTTAGATGTCGATTTCGGAGGTTTTGGAAACGTTTAAACGCTGATAACTCCGGAACTAATTGAGATATCGACAAATGTCGATATATAACTGTTTTTTACATTGTGAAGCAGACTTTCGTTAAAAAATATGAAAAAATTATCAATTATCATTTTCAACGTTTCTTTTTTGCTTCTAAAGTGAAAACTATTTTTCTAAAAAGACGATTGCCGTTTTTTAATTTAATTTTTTTTAATTCTCTAAAGTAGAGTGATCCATTCTATGATTTTTAAGACTAGTTTCATCG